>AWOL01S0018282.1:133432-168229 GCA_000715115.1 Nicotiana otophora
GTTTAGGCCTTTGATTGAGTAATGATTTTGAGAAAAAGGATTTCATGAATTGCACGGGATTAGAATACCCCCCCCCCCAAAGATGAATCACATTGGGATGCTATGAAATACGGTTATGGAAGTATGGTATCGCCCCCAGGTGGATTAGGAAAATTACTTCAAATGTTCCTCGATGCAACGTGAGCCCTATTGATTACATAAGAGGTTTCAAGTCATCAGTGGTAAATTGTAGATCAATATTGAGGTGAATCAACAATGGAAGGACAAAAGTCACAATGTATGAGATGCTATTAGGCTGTTATTCTTAAGATGAACGGAAATGAGAAAGCATTAAAAGACTTAGCCTTATGCATATAGGATAAGCAACGAGAGTATCCTGGAGTTTGGTAGCAAACCTCAGTAACGATAAATCGAAGTAAAAGTTATGGTATAGCATGTCCTACTTAGATGTAGTAAAGATAATGACGCCCAGAGGGACAACTTGTCATAATTCTGTATATGTTCACAACGTAAGGCCTAGAGATTGGCTAAAAGCTGGAGGAAAGAGGAGAGAAGAGTCGCATAGGCGCACATACAAAGTCAGAGTCGTACAAGCTACATGATAGGAGGTAGCAACAGTTACAAGATTGGGAAGATTCCGACCACAAGTCGTGATGTGAGAAAGCGGCCTAAAGGGGGTGAATGCCCTGGCCTTTGGATTTATTCATAGAACAGTTGCCTAGATGGCAAGGAGAGTACTAAAGTATTCGGAACACATAAGTTATGAAAATGATAAGTGCATCAGTCAACATTCGAGGACAAATGTTCCAAAGGGGGAATGATAAGATGTTACATCCCGCATTTTCGTATGTTAAAGTTTTGTCGTAAGCTAATCGACGTAAGTTCGGGAATGAGATTATTTTCAATTTATAAGTATTATGCTATTTCAAACAAGTGATGAGTAAATTCATGAAGGTGAGAGGGTAAGCAATTCAAAGAAAATAAATTTCGTCGAAGTTTGACATTTTGGGATAAAATACGGTCCAAGCTATAATACCCCGTATTTATGGACTAGTGCCATACAAGGTACCACATGACCATAATAGCAAGATGTATAAAGTGTATTAAAAGTGAGTAGTATTATAAGTAATTTGAGATAATTCTTAATTATGTGGATAATTAGTTAATTATATGTTAATGAGAAATTAACAAGTTGATTAAGCAATTGATGAATAATTAGTTAAAATCTTTGGATTAGCTTTTGCAACTTTAACGTGGCAGCAAAGTCTTTAGTCAATTAGTGACTCTTAAGTTATATGGTAAGGTGGCATATTTGGAGGAAATTTTGTGGCTTAGTCATCACAAGTGGGGCCCATACCCACTAATACAAAAGTCTTCTCTAAAATCACCAAACGAAGATGGTCACACTTACTAATGGATGAAAATGCTTCAACAAAGATCTTATTTTTCAATAGCAACGTGACTTGCTTCAAATATTTCATACAAAGTTATACTGCATAATAGCAACGAGATTTGAAATTCTAAGAGATCACGGTACAATATTTCTCAAGAATATTATACGGATTGTTTCCTACTTCGATCCGCCGTTACATGTTTTCGCAAAAGACATGTGTTAGACGGATTGTCAAGAGAATCGGTTCAGGTATGTTAAGGCTATCCCTTCTTTCTTTTGGCATGATCCATACGATACAAACGAAATGAGCAAATGCACAACTTTCATAAATGACTCTATTCATAGAAATGCTAGAGATGCCTATGTTTTTTATTTCCATGTGTCTTATTAGTCTATCATCTGTTCATGGGTCTCAGAAAATACGTAAGTTGATAAAGTTTACTTCATGATATTAATCAAAAGCATAATGGTCTTATGACATTCCGAGAACTTTTATTGACGTACTTCTCATGCATTGCATTCATTTACATTGACCCATGGCCAGATGGCATTATATACGCGTATATATTTATATTTTATATATATATATATATATATATATATATATAGAGGATATGGGAAAAGATTACGGTATTTTATATGTACCACCAGCCGATCAGCTGGTATACGTTGATGATTTTTCCCACAGTGGCCTAGATGATATGATGGGATGCCCTCATAGGCTTGACGACGTTATGAACGCATATACATATGCATGGTATGACATTTATACGCATATGCATGACATTATAATATTAAATGATTCACGGAGCTATTCAGACATATATGTTGAGTCTTCCACTCCATGTTTCTCTCGTGTATGTTATTTACTAATTTTTATTCCTTACATACTTGGTACATTATTTGTACTGACGTCCCTTTTGCCTGGGGACACTGCGTTTCATGCCCGCAGGTCCCGATAGACATGTCGAGAATCCTCCAAGTAGGCTATCAGCTCAGCGAAAAATATTGGTGCGCTCTATTTTCTCCGGAGTTGCTTATTGGTCAGTATGATTAGGACATGTATTGATTAGTATAGCGGGGCCCTGTCCCGACCTTTATAATATTCATGTACTCTTAGAGGCTTGTAGACAAATATCATATATACGGATACTTGTATGGCCTTGTCGGCCTATGTTTTAAGTATATAAAAGATCACGTTGGCTTTATAGGCCCGTATGTCTTATGTATAAGTTGGTATTACGTGTTGTATTCTAGTTATCCCACAACAGCCTTTCCATCTCATTTACCTATGATAGCATGATACAAAAAGATACGCTATATTGGTACTTGGATGAGTAAGATACCGGGTGCCCGTCGCGGCCAATCGGTTTGTGTCGTGACACACATATTGGCCGCCACCTAAGTATATCCGTTCCTTGAGGGTGTTCCTTTGCTTATGCAACTTTTATCGGCGCTTCGGAAAAAATTACTCTCTCACTGCACTGCCATTGACAGAACTCCTAAAGAAAGTCATGCCTTGGGATTGGGGTCCTAGGCGAGCGGAGGCCTTCAACGCATTAAAAGTGGCTATGTCTAGTAACCCCGTCATGGCCCTTCCTGAATTGGCCAAGCTGTTCGAAATATAATTGGATGCCTTTGACTATGCTGCGGAGTTAGTGGCATCCAATTGCGTACGGGAGCCGGAAGCTGAAGGATGTAGAACGACGCTACATTACCCACGGAAAAGAACTATTAGTTGTCATCCACTGCTTACGTTTCTGGAGGCACTATCTACCGGGAACCTTATTCGGGGTCAAGACAGACAATACAGTTGTTAGTCATTTCATGACCCAACCAAAGCTGAATGGTCGACAGGCCAGGTGGCAGGAACTTCTAGGAAAATTTCACTTCAACTTGGAGTACCAAAGTGGGAAGACCAACCAAGTTGCTGATGCGCTTAGTCATAGGGTTGGCCTAACATCGGTGTGCCTACTCACCACCCTAAGAGGTAGCGAATGGCCACCACTATAAAAACCCAGATACATGATCTACTCACCAAGGATCTTGATGCACTGTATTTGGTTTATTCGGTAGGACAGGGCAAGACTCGCCAGTTCTACATGGAAGATGGGTTCCTAAAGGTGAAAGGGAACTAACTTTACGTTCATAAAGGAGGATATATGTGAAGGACTCTTCTAATGGAATGCCATGATACTTTGTGGGCCGGCCGCCCAGGTGAAGAACATACCATGGCGTTGTTGCCCCGTGCTTATTATTGGCCTCAAATGGCTGATGATGTTACACAATATGTGAAGACTTGCCTAGTATGCTAGAAAGACAAGTCTGACCACTTGACACAAGCGGGGCATTTAGAGCCATTGCATGTTCCAAAGAGACCTTGGAAAAGCGTGTCACTGGAGTTTATCACCGGATTGCCTAGGGCCGGAGATCTTACAACTATATTGTTTGTGGTATATCGGTTTTCAAAATATACTACATTTATAGCAGCCCTAAAATATATATTAGCTACAGCTCAACTCGTTTTCGCTCATGTTGTCAAATATTGGGGCCTGTCTAAAGACATCGTTAGTGATCGCGACTCTCGCTTCACTAGCAACTTTTGAACTCAACTCTTTAAGTGCCTCGGGTCCAAGTTGAGCCTCAGTTCAAGTTTCCATCTACAATCTGATAGCCAGATGGAGGGGTTCAATGGCATGATAGAGGAATACCTTAGCCATTTTATTGTCGAATGGCATAAGAATTGGGTGAAGCTTCTGGGTGCTGCTCAATTATGTTTCAATTCACAAAAGAGCTCTAATACAAAAAAAGTGCTTTTGAAATTGTTACCTGACAACAACCGGTACTCTCACACACTGTGAATGCCCCCAAACATGTCGAAATCTCCTCGAGAAACTAGCTTCTCGAAAGAATGGAATCAAAATTTAGAGATAGTGTGGAGCTATCTTGTGAAATCCCAAAAGCGGGTGAAAAAACATACTGATAAAAATCGTCGCTTTGTTGAATACTAAGTGGGGGACAAGGTGATGGTGAAAATACCAGAACGATACTTCTTTGCAGGGGTCCATAACCCGCGCCTATTGAAAAAGTACATTGGACCCTTGTCCATTGAGAAGCGCATTGGGAAAGTTGCATACTGGATGGATACCCCAGCCTAGTGGAAGATTCATCTAATCTTCCATGTCAGCCTTCTAAACCCTTTTCGGGAAGACATGGAGGATCCTTCCCGGAGCAAACTCACAATACCGAGTATTCGAGGCCCAAATTCAAGCGGAAAAAGGCGTGAATAAGCTATTCTCGATGATCGAGTGATTCATGCTTCAAGGAAAGATCACCAAGAGTTCTTGGTGAAATGGCAGAGTTGTGATACAGAGGATAATACTTGAGAGAGGGGAACAACCTCAAAGCCTACAAGATCTTGATCGATGATTATCTTGCATGTAAGGCGACGAGGAGGTCGCCAACTCAGATGGGGAAGAATGTCATAGGTGGCTTTCCAGCCATGCCCCGTGACCCCTTGGACGCACCCCATGGCATCCTGGCAAGCCTCCCAACGCCTAACGCCATGGACGGCCTAGTGGTCTTAGCAGCGGCAAGTGACAAGCGCGCCTGTGCCTATGTTGCCCCATCAATATCTCTCACCAGCGCCCAGCCGCAGGCAAATGCCAGTAGCGCCCCTCGGTAGGCTGCGCCCTAGCGCGCTCCCATTGTCAGCACAATCGACCCATGCCCTATGGTCAGCGCCGCATGCATAGACCCTGACGCTAAAGACACGGTAGCCGCCAACGGACCTGCTTTTGCTTTGTAGGAATATAAGTCCTTTTTGTTGTAAATATAAAGTAGCTTTACTTCTTGTATTTCTATTATGAGTCTCTAGCTTATTTATGTTAAGTCTTGCAACTTTCGTTTATTTTTTTAAGCATTATTAGGGGGGATCAATTAGTAAAACTTTCAAACAAGCAAACAATTCTCTATATTGGTGTATCTCCCCTACAACGCTGTATTGCCTTTCTGTAATAGCTTTCAATTAATGCAATCAACCTTTTTTCATTCTCATTCTCTTTTTTATTTTCTCACTTGCTCTTGACATTGATTTTCCAGTACGACACTTACAGGCTCGTCTAGAGTACAGAGGGGATCCCAGTTTGTGGATAGTAACCACAAGGACATCGGTTGCTTAGACATACGTCGCCCTTCCAAGATATCTCAGGAAGGCACCGCGTAACAGATAACACGTCAAATGTAATCATTAACTCAAATAAGGGCAAAACAGAAGCTTTTAGAAATAGTTATGTAATAAAATTAACAACCTCGTCTCAACACAATCACAACAACAATAAGGACACCCCGAAATATAACATAACATCATTAACAATGCCACCCTAATTACGCTGAATATTCACATAAAAATGATATGTCACCCTTATTTTGCCACATGCACATATAGCCACCCTTTTCGCCACGTGGGCAGCCCGAGATAATGCCACCCTTATTTTCCCCCACGCGCACAATAATAAACACAATCGCACGACAAAGACTTCATGCTGACACCCCCAATCAATCCGCTCAACATGTCCACAAGTTCCATGATACTATACAAAACAATAATACCAAGTGCCACAATATCACAACTATGATACCAAGTCACACCGAGATATAAGCTCATAACTTCTAACATTAGTGCACAAGGATATAACAAATAATCATAATAACGGAGGGGTGTTCAATTAAATTAATCATGATTATGGCTAAATCAATATAATGATCTTGATCAAATAGTCATAAAGTGATTTCAACATATTTCATATAAAGTTCACTATCACATAAAGGCATATTAATAGCCTACGGTATAATCCGATCAGAACCACACATAGTACTCATATACATACTCGTCACATCATGTACACGTTATATTTCACATTATAGAAGTCAACAAAATAGGGCTAGAACCTTAGGGGTTTCCCCCACATATGAGAACTTAATTATAGATACAAAAATTTCCCTATAAAAGGGATGGCTTTGCAACCCAGTTGGGATGGCTTGCCAAGATGGCTTTGACAATCTGTAGGGATGGCTTGCCAAATAGGGGCTGGCTTCAACAACCCGTGAGGGATGGATTGTCAAGCTACACAAACAGTTAATTTGATTATAGTCGCAAAAGCTTTCCTATAAAGGGGTTGGTTTTACGACCCTTCAGGGATGGCTTGCCAAGCTACACCACTCAGAAAACTTTTGTACTATAACCAACTTTAGCTGTTATAACTCAGAAAACTTTTGTACTACAACAAGCTAACTTTGTTGGAGTATTCTTACTCTATTTTCATACATGGATCGGCCTTTCAATCCATTCAAAAGAAAGAACAAGAGGGAGAACGAAAGGGTGGGATTTTGGTACTTAGCTTCATTTATCACATTTTGAACCCTAGATTTGATATGGGATGATTTTGACGAGGGATTTTTACACACAACTATTGGTTAATAATTTTGATCCTATTATAATGATATAACATGACTAATTATGAGATTTAACATCTAAATCATGAGAATCTAAGAGAAGGTTTGGGGGATTTTGACTATGTTTTGAAAATTGAAAATTTGAGATTTGAGAGGCGAATTGGACTCGGATTTGAAACTAAAACACATATATGGACTCGTGGGGGTTATGGGTAGTCGGGATCTACCCTTGGACTCGGGTTTTAACCATGCGAGCCTGGGGTTGATGTTTGTTGACTTTTGAAAACTTGTGTAAAGAGCTTAACTTTAATTATTGGAATTGATTTCTCTTGTATTGTTTGATGATATTAAGTCGTTTTTCGTTCGATTTGAGCCATACTGAGGCATATTTTAAAGGAAACGCTATATTTGCGTGTTGATTTGGCATAATTGAGGTAAGTATCTTGCCTAACTTTATGTAGGAGAAACTCCTGTAGGATTGGTCTAATTGCACTATTTGAATTATGTGAAAGACGTGTACATGAGGTGACGAGCATGTACACGGGCGTATATGTGGTATTTGACCGGTTTAGACTCTTAGGCCTTTAACATATCTTTAATTGTAGTTGTTGTTATATGGAACACCCTTCATTGTTGATTTATTTCCCGTTTCATTCTATGGTTGTTGAAATTCTGGTACACATTGTTGTGGAGCCGTTGGCTATGTATTGTTGTGATATTGGTATTGTTGTTCTTAAAATATTATGACATATGTAGAATTGTTGTGTGGATTGATTGTTGTTATGCGGAGCATAAGGGTTGCATTTCTCTGTTGTTGATTATGCAGAGTGATACGGGTGGCTATATATATATATATATTGCCAGGGTGGAGTGATACGGATAGCTACTGTGTTATTGAAAGGGCGGAGCGATACGGGTGGCTATTATTGTATTGTCTGGGAAAAGTGATACGGTTGGCTATTATGCTAATTTCTATGTGGTGAGACAATAATGACTATATGGGGATGTTATGTGATGGCCTGGGGCTTATTATTGATGAAAGAGAAGTATTTTGGTTGTTGTGTTTGACTTCCTTGTGTGTGTCACACATAATATGTGATTTGTTGTGTTGTTTTCAATGTGTTACTTAGTGTCTCTGATATTACTTACTGATTTGAGATATGATCGTACACTTGCACATGCATACACTGTAACAGGTTACTTATACCGGTCCAAGAGTATGAAACTTGATATTCTTTGATCATGTACATGTAATCTTGTATATCTATTTTCTTTGTGATATTGTTGGACTGGTAGCCTGTGACCATGCCGGACGGATTGTGATATTGAGCCTATGACCACGCTGGGCGGATTTTGATATTGATCCTGAGACTATGCCAGGCGGATTGTGAGATTGACACGTGAGTTATCTATGCATCACGTGTGTTGTCCATCAGGTTGTGACTTATATTGTGGTACAAGGTCTTAGCCATGCAAGGGTGATTGATAATGTGGGCATGAGGTGCCGTGTATATACGATTCATGATTTGTCACTCGTGATTTATGGTTATGAGGTATGGTTCCTCTGGGTGATTCTGGTGACGACTCTTGTGTCGAAACAGTTTGATTATTAGAACTGTCGATTCTTTCCCTTAATTGCTTTCACTTGTATTTTATCTATGCTTTGATTATTTTGCTGTTTATTCACATGATTACCCTTCATAGCCATTTGTCTATTTTTTTCATTGTTAGTTGTATATTAATATGTTGCACAGGTTATTTGATTAGTGAGTGTCTTGACTTGAATCTCATCACTACTCCACCGAGGTTAGTCTTGATACTTACTAGATACTGACTGTGGTGTACTCATTCTACACTTCTGTATATTTTTGTGCAAATACATGTGTTGGAGGCAGTGGTTCCAGGTAGTATTAGCTTCTTGATCGTGAGGATTCAAGGTAGAGTTGCTTCATCGTCCCGGTCTCTTGGAGTCTTTTCCTTATATTTATATTATCCATTCTCTATCAGAACATTATTGTACTTTTGTTTTTTGAGATATTCCTATGTATTCGGCTAGAGTTTGTGATGTTGTACTACCTAGTCTTGGGAAGATTGTTGTGGTAATTATCGCGTAGGCTTGTATCACCTTTATTTCGGTATTTATATTGAACCTTATTTTTAGTATGTTATGTTTAATTGGTTTAACTATTGCAAATGATCGGCTTACCTAGTTTTATAGACTAGGTGCCATCATGATCCTTAAGGTGAGATTTTGGATCATGACAAGTTTGTATGAGAGCTCTAGTTTCATCGGTTCTACGAGCCACGGGCAAGTTTAGTAGAGTCTTGCGGATCAGTGTGGAGACGTCTGTACTTATCTTTGAGAGGCTACAAAACTACTAGGAAAATTCCACTTCATTCATTCCTATCGTGCGGATTTATTGATTTCGAAGTTTGAGCCTTTGTATATCTATTCTTTCACAGATGGTGAGGACACACAGTCAAGCAGACACCCGCACCCCAGCTAGAGTCGCGAGAGGCCAGGGCCGAGGTAGAGGCCGAGGAGGGTTACGTGCTTTAGCTAGAGCACCTTCTAGAGCAGCAACTGAGGAGCCACCAGTAGCTTTGGTTGTGGAGCAGGAACCTGAGATGCTCGTTACTACCCCTAGACTTTATGAGACTTTATCGCTCTTCCTGAGCATGTTTGGTACATTAGCTTAGGCCGGATTGATCCTAGTTGCACCAGCTACTTCACATGTTGGGGGAGGAGCTTCGACCCCTACCGCTCGTACTCCAGAGCAACGGGACTATGCTGATCAGGTTTCGGGTGTTATGCCGGTACAGCCCGTTATCACGGTTCAGCCTGAGGTCGTCAGGCCAGTGGCATCAGAGGAGAAGCATAAGAGATTTGAGAAGTTCAAGAAGTATTTTCCTCCTACTTTCAGTGGTGTAGTTTCTGAGGATGCGCAGTGTTTTCTAAACATGTGTCACCATATTCTGCACACTATGGGCATTGTGGAGCTGAGTGGGGTTTCCCTTATTACTTTCCAGCTGACGGGGTCGACATATAGGTAGTGACATGCTTACAAGGAGGGTAGGCCAGCTGATGCCGCGCCACTTCCTTGGGCTCAGTTTTCTGATCTATCTTTGAGGGAGTTCATTCCACAGACCTTCAAGGATACGTGGCGCACAGAGTTCAAACAGTTACACTAGGGAACTATGAACATGTCTGAGTACGCTATGAGGTTTAGTGAGTTATCTCGTCATGCACCGACTTTGATTTCTACTGTAAGAGAGAGAGTCTGCAGGTTTATCGAGGGGCTCAGCTATAGTCTCAGACTTGGGATGGCATGGAAGTTGGAGAGTGACACTCCATTTCATCAGGTTATGGAGATTGCTAGGAGGTTAGAGCGTATCTGGGGTCAGGGGAAGGAGGATAGGGAGGCCAAGATCCTTGAGGATTTAGTTGATTCTACTCTTCGGCTCTGACCCTTTACAATGGAGGTTTCGTTTGTCAGCCAGTTTAGTCCGTACTTCAGGCTACTCGTAGTGCTCTAGCTAGTCAAGGACCTCAGGGTACTCATATAAGACAATCATCTTTTAGTGAACCTTTTGCGCGGGGTTCCTATAGCGATTATTCCAGTCATCCGACATAGACTTAGTACCAGCAGCCACCGCCGCAGAGGGGTTGTTATGAGTATGGTGATGCAGGAACATCATGAGAAATTATCCCAAAATCTAGAGAGGTGGACTTCATCAGGATACTCAGGCTATGGGTTCCACTCCAGTTGCTACTTCACATGCAGAGCCAACTAGAGGTAGAGGACAGGCGGGTAGAAGGTGTCCTAGAGGGGGAGGCCCAACCCACTATTATGCTTTCCCTGATAGAGCTGAGGCCGATGCACTAGATGATGTTCCTACATGTATGGTTTCTGTTTGTCATAGAGATGCATCAATTTTATTTTGATCCGGTCCTATTTATCGGTATGAGTCATCCTACCTTGATTCATATATGGATATATTTCATGATTCTTGTACTCTGTTTATGTGTCTTCACCTGTTGGGAGCTCTGTTGTAGTAGGCTGTGTTTATCATTCTGGTTTGTTCACTATAGAGGGTTATGAGACTAGGGTGAACTTTTTGTTACTTAATACGATAGATTTTCATGTTATTGCTAGATGGTTTGGCCACAACTTGTAATTTAGGAGCTCTACAGGCAGGGGAAATCCATTACGTGCTGTGATTTTATTCTGCAAAATTGATTTTGTGAAAGGTTTTCGGTTGGTGTGATGTTTATTCTACTTGTGATTCAGAGTTGATGATGGGATCCTCGTGTTTTCGTGTTGATCTGTATGTTTGGACCGAGCTACGTGCCCCGAGGGAGTTAAGTTCGGATGAGACTCTTTGTGCTTAGTTCGTGTGTTTTGTTTCTCCCTTGTGGAATAGATTCATAGTATGGTACTGATGGGAAGTTGTATATGTTGGACTTGTTTGATAGTTCTCTCATATTTCTTTCTTTCCATATTCAGTCATAGTCGAGTTGTGCTTGTGGGGTTTGGATTGCGATGTATGCATATAGGTGGCATTCGGTGTAGCTTATTGGTCGGGTGAGTGGCTATGAGTCTCACATATTTCATACATCATTATCAGTGTTGTGAAGGTTTGGAACAAGGTTCTAGTTGTTATGAGGATATTTACCGATATCAGGTTTGGTAATGAGCAATTATTATGGTCAGAGTTGTTGCTATGGGCATATGGGCGATGTGTTACGTCGTGTGGTTATACCTTGTGGATGTATGCATGAGTTGTTATAGCTGGTTGAGGTTGATATAGTGTGTTATGTGGGAATCAGGTCTTTGGGGTATGATAAGATGTTAAAATTTTGGTTCTAAGGCTTATCAGTATGGGTAAAAGGAATAATCTTCGGTTGAGGTGGTGTAATCGGACTTATGTGGATTAGGGTGATGTGAGATCACTCGTGCGTAGTTTAGTGTAAGGGGAGTTTATACAATGATTTGATGGCTTTGGAGCGACTCTTGGCAGGTTCGAAGACGAATGTTTGTTTAAGAGGGGCAGAATGTAACAACCTGACCGGTCATTTTGAGCTTTAGTGTTCCATTCAGTGATTTGAGATCATGAAGGGCTTCATATTATGTGATGTGATTTGCGTGTATGGTCGGTTTCAGTTTTTGAGCGATTCAGGATTGATTTGGAAGAATGATTCTCATTTTAGAAGCTTTGAGTTGGAAGAGTTGACCAAGTTTGACTTTTACGTATTTGGTCTCGGATTAGAGTTTTGATGGTTCCATTAGGTCTGAATGGTGATTTTGGACTTAGGCGTATGCCCAGAATTGGATTCGGAGGCTCCTATGTTGATTTGGCACTTTTTGGCGAAAGTTGGCAATTTAAAGGTTAAGAATTTTCTTAGGTTTGTCCATGGTTTGACTTTATGGCTATCGGGTTCGGATTTTGATTTCGGGACTTTGAATATGTCCGTTTTACTATGTGTACACCATCAAGATAGAAACATGAGAGGTTACCCTAAGCGAATGGATCCTTATCCACACGCTGCACAGATAACTCACGTGCCATATATAACCAACGCACGAACAACTCACGTGCTAACATAACTCAGATCTGTAGGGACAACTCACGTGCTATCAACCCACTCCAAATCACCAATTGTAACTCTCCAAAATCATAGTAAAACAAAACTCCCTAAATTCTACCTTTAATTTACATAAACTAGGTGTAATAATCCATGGGTAATCAATATCTAACAACAAAGTGAAGTAAATTGCACTTACCCCTTTAATTATAGTGAAAACTCCCCAAAACGCGCCTATAGCCAAGCTCCACAACTCCAAATAATGCAAAAATGACCAAAGCCTCAAAATATTATAGTCTGCCCAGCGATTCCAAATTTGTAGATAAGTTACCGTATTTGCGACATCACTTAAAAAGCTGACAAACCGCATTGGCAATCTACCTCCGCACAACGGACTCCTCATTGCAGAAGAACACCCGCTTTTGCGAAAACCTCTGCATTTGTAAGCTTCCCCTTGACAATCCCAATTTCGCATTTGCACAATCAAGGCCGCTTCTGCCGATTCGCATCTGCTACCACATATTCGCAGATGCGAAAACACCAAAACTCAGCATACAACAACAATGTCAACACAGTCGAAGATGATCATAAATCCATCCAAAACACACCCGAGGCCCTCGGGACCCCATTGAATCACACCAACCAATCCTACAGCATAACATGGGCCTATTTGAGGCCTCCAATCACGCAAAACAATATCAAAACAATGAATCGTACCTAAATTCATTCCTAAGGAACTAATGAACTTGCAACTTCCCAAAACTCATGCAGAACCATATCAAATTAACTGGGAATGACCTAAAGTTTTTCATACAAGTCCCAAATGACACAACAAATCTATTTTAACTCCCAGAACCATAATCTAAACCCGATATCAACAAAGTCAACTCCCGATCAAACCTATTAACCTTTGAAACCTTCAACTTTCGCCAAATAGAACCAAATCAATCTAGGAACCTCCAAATCCATATCCGGACATATGCCTGAGTCCAAAATCACCATACAAACTTATTGGAACCATCAAAATACCATTTTATGGTCGTCTATACAAAAGTCAAATCTCGGTCAACTTTTATTACTTATGCTTCCAAGAACGAAATCAAGTGTTCCAACTCCCTCTGAAACCTTCCCGGAACCAAACCAACAAATACTGCATGTTACATAATTGTCACACCTCTTTGTTCTACAACAAAAGATATTTGTGTTATGGATTGTTGTGGGTTAAAGAGTTTTTCCAATTAAAGTGATAAATTTGAGTAGGGATTATTTTTATTTACAGAGTCGCCACTTGGAATTGATTTTTTGGGTGTTCCAAGTCACCATTTATTTGAATCCCTAGTCAAAGGAAGGTTTGACTCTATTATTATTGATCTGCTAAAACAAAGTTCGAGTAAGGAATTCTGTTGACCGGGGAGAAAGTGTAAGGCATTCCCCGAGTCCCGTGATTCTAGCACGGTTGCTTTATTGACTACATTTGGCTTATATTATTTTTGGATAACTTGTGTTTTATTGGTTCTCATGTTTTACCTATGTCCGCTTTTATTGCTTGATTAGATTTATGAAAATTATCTTGAAATAATTCACGCGTACGTGTACTCATTTTTGTTTGGCGTCAGGAATCATGTCACGCGTACGCGTACACAGTCAATAACATATTTATTATTATTCGAAGTTGATTGGTCAAGTTATGTGAACGCGCACTTGTATTATTTTCCTAAACTAATTTGAAATTATTGTAAGACCAAGAGTTTATGGATAGGAAATTATTTGGAAGTCGGGAAATATATTAGTTATTTAAAGTATTGAAAAGTCATCCACAATTAGAAATGTTTACAACTTATTACTCTATCTTTGAAATTATGAGACATTTGTCCATTATGGAAGAATGAGCTAATTATTAGTCTAGTGACAAAATTATTGGGCCTGGCAGATTTATACTCAATCCAACCCATGTCTAATTATTTCTTTCCTATTAAATGTGGTAACTCATTTCTGGTTCACTTACTTGAACTCCAACGCATGGCCCATTAATATGGCAAGTTCTTCATTCTTAATTCTAAATAACAAGTCTCATTAAGATGAAATCCTATTCAAATAATCTGTTGACAAATCGCTTAAAACATGTAAAAAGAAACTACAACATGATAATCTGTATAAATAAAACAACACAAAAATTATCACATGAACCTCTATAAGAACATCACACAAAACAATAAAATAATTAACAAAGGGAGGATAAGCAATGAACCTTTAAGCAAAAACTTTCCTTCAGAACTTGATTAATGCAAAAATAATTTTGAGTCGAGCAAATACAGCAAATCAAGGGCAAATCGGCAGATGAGCAGAAAATCTAGAGACGAACCTTCTACAATTCGAGCCCGGACCGAAACTCGAGTATACCTCGTGAGGCTGCTGGTTTTTGGCATGAGAGAGGTGACTATTAATGAAGCTTCACAAGGTGTTTTTAGGCTTGAATTTGAGGCATTTTTGGGTCTTAAACAGGGTGATGAATTGCTTGAATTTTCGAAAGAAATAATGAAACGAGTAGAAATTCACTTAGCGCAGAAGAAGAATTTTTTTTACCTCTCAATTCTCTCCTCTATTTTTCCTTCCTTCTCCTCTTTTCTCCTCACATTTCTCTTCTATTTATAGGAAAAATAATTCGGAATTTTTTCCGAATTATTTTTTATTATTTTATTATTTTATTATATTATAATTAAAAAGAATTCCCACTTCCCATTTTCTTCTTTTTAAAAAACATAATTCCCCACTTTCCTTTACTTTTATTTTTTAATATCCCACTTTTTTTTACTTTATTTCTTTTTATTTTCCACTTATTTTACTTTTCTATTTTTAATTTTCACTTATTTTACTTTTCTTTTTTTTTTATTTCCACTTTCTTTTACTTTTTTAAAAAATAATTTCAGCTACCTTTACTTTTATTTTTTTAATTTCATCTTTATTTTACTTTTTATTTTTTTAAATTTTCACGTTCTTTTACTTTCATTTTTTAAAATTTACACTTTCTTTTACTTTTTTAAAAGACAATTTTCACCTACTTTTACTTTTAATTTTTTATTACATACTTTTAATTTCCTATTCTTTTATTCCCATCCGAAAAGTAAAAAACAAAATATTTATTTTTTTTCGTTTTTTTTAAATTTATTTTATTTTAAAATAAAGATAAAAAAATAAAAATAAAACTAATAGTAATAATTTGACCTTTTAAATTATTTTTAATTCTTACCCTATATTAAAAAAATATAACAAATCTAAAATAAATATATATTAAATTTTTAAAAATATTTACATAGTAGAAGGTGGTAAAAATTCAAATATAGTCAAAAATTATGTGCTCACAATAATCACAAATGCACATATGTAAAGCATCAAATAGAGGAAATGGCTCTAAAACACACAAAATGACTGGCTGGGTCGTTAGATTGTCCCCCTTTTAAATAAATATTTGTCCTCGAACGAGTCTAGAAACATACCTGGGGTATCAAAAAGGTGAGGATATCTGCTCCGCATCTCATGCTCGGAATCCCAAGAAGCCTCCTCGACCGACTGACCTCTCCAATGCACCTTCACCGATGCTATACTCTTCGGCTCAACTTTCATACCTACATGTCCAAAATGGCCACTGACTCATCATAAGTCTAATCCTCGTCCAACTGCACCGTACTAAAGTCTAATACATGTGACGGATCCCCATAGTTCTTCCAAAGTATGGAAACATGAATCATTAGGTGAAATCCCGAGAAACTAGGTGGCAAGGCTCTGTAGGACACCTTTCCAACTCTCTCTAGCACCACAAAAGGACCAATATACCGATGTCTCAACTTGCCCTTATTCTTGAACCTCATCAAGCCCTTCATGGGCAAAACTCTATGTAGAACTTTCTCACCCACCATATATGCCACATCACGAGCCTTCCTATCAACATACCTCTTCTGCCTGGACTGTGTTGTATGAATCCACTCCTAAGTCAACTTCACCTTCTCCGAAGCATCACTGACCAAATTAGTGCCCAATAACCTAGCCTCCCCAGGCTCCAAAATCTTAATAGTGCACTCGGACTGCTTGTCTGTCCTGAGATGAAATGTTGTACTTAGCTAGACCTATGTGCCTAATTCACATTGCACTGCTCTCCAAAAATGTGATGTAAACTAAGTGCCTCGATCCGAGATAATAGACACGGGCACACCATGAAGGCAAACAATCTCTCAAAGATAAATCTGAGCTAGCTGCTCTGAAGAGTAAGTAGTCATGAATGGAATGAAGTGTGCCGACTTGGTCAGTCTGTCTACAATGATCCACACTGCATCAAATCTCCTCAAGTTCCATGGAAGCCCTACTACAAAATCTATTGTGATGCACTCCCACTTCTACACCGGAATATCAAGCCTCTAAAGCAAACCATCAGGTCTCTGATGCTAGTACTTAACTTGCTGACAGTTCAAACACCGAGTAATATACTCCACAATATCCTTCTTCATCCTTCGCCACCAGTAACAATGCCTCAAATACTTCGCGGCACCTGGATGAATGGAATACCGCGAACTATGGACTTCCTCAAGGATCAACTCTCACAACCCATCCATATTAGGCACATAATTCCGGCCTTGAAGCCTCAATACCCCAGCATCACCAATAGTAACCTCCTTAGCATCACCGTGTTGTACCATGTCCCTTAGGACAAGCAAGTGGGGATCATCATACTGACGTGCCTTGATGCGCTCAAATAAGGACGACTGTGATACAATACATGCAAGAACCCTACTAGGCTCCGAAATATCCTACCTCACGAACTTGTTGGCCAAACCCTAAACATCCAAAGATAACAGTCTCTCCCCAACCAAATAAAAACAAGACTACCCATGTTCTCTACCTTCCTCTCAAAGCATCGGCCACTATATTTGCCTTCCCTAGATGATAAAGAATGGTGATATCATAGTTTTTCAAGAGCTCGAACCACCTCTGTTGCCTCAAGTTCAAATCCTTCTGCCTGAATAGAAACTGGAGACTCCTGTGTTCCGTGAACACCTCACAAGATGCACCGTAAAGATAGTGCCGCCAAATATTGAGCACGTGAATAATGGCTGCCAACTCCAAATCGTGCATTGGTAGTTCTTCTCTTGGGGCTTCAGCTGACATGAAGAATAAGCAATGACTCTACCATCGTACATCAGCACACACCCAATGCCTACCCGTGAAGCATCACAATAGAATATATAAGAACCCAATCCAGAAAGCAAACCCAGAACTGGAGTTCTAGTCAAGGAAGTCTTGAGCTTCTAAAAGCTTTCCTCACACTCATCAGACTGCCTGAATAGGGAAACCTTCTACGTCAATCTAGCCAATGGGGCTGCTATAGATGAAACTTCCTCCACCAAATGGTGATAATACCCAGTCAACCCAAGGAAACTCCAGATCTCTGTAGTAGAAGGTCTGGGCCAACTTTGAACTGCCTCAATCTTTTTCATATCCACCTTAATCCCCTTACTAGACACCACGTGACTTAAGAATGTACACGAATCTAACTAGAACTCACACTTAGAGAATTTAGCATATAGCTTCTTCTCCCTCAATGTTTGGAGCACAATTCTCAAGTGCTGATGGTGCTTTTCCCTACTGCATGAATACACCAATATATCATCAATAAAAATTATGACGAAGGAATCCACATAAAGTTGAAATACGTTGTTCTTTAAGTGCATAAAAGATAATGGTCATTGGTCAAAATACATCACCAAGAACTCATAATGGCCATAATGGGTCCTGAAAGACGTATTCAGAATATATGACGCCCTGATCTTCTATTGATGGTACCCCGATCTCAAGTCAATATTCAAGAATATCCTAGCACCTGAAGATGATCAAATAAATCATTAATACGTGGTAGTGGATACTTGTTCTTGATAGTAACCTTGTTAAACATCCTGTACTCAATACACATCCTCATACAACCATCTTTCTTCTTCACAAATAGTACCGATGCACCACAAGGTAACACACTAGGCTTGATGAACCCATTATGAAGCAATTTCTGCAAATGTTCCTTCAATTCCTTCAACTCAATTAATGCCATGCGATATGGTGAAATAGAGATGGGCTAAGTGCCCGCCACCAGATCAATATCAAAATCAATATCTATATCGGGCGGCATGCCCAACATGTCTGCAGGAAACACATCTTAGACCTCCCTCACTACTGGGACTGACTCAACAGTAGGGGTATTATCACTAACATCTCTCACGAAGGACAAGTAAGCCAAACACCCCTTATCAACCATCCGTTGAGCCTTCAAATATGAAATCACTCCACTGGGGGTGTGACCAAGCAAACCTCTCCACTCCAACCTAGGCAACCCCGACATTGCCAATGACATAGTCCTAGCGTGATAATCAACAATAGCATGGAACAGAGATAGCCAATCCACACCCAAACTCAGCTCAAAATTAATCATATTGAGCAATAAAAGATTAACTCTAATCTCATAACCACTAATGGTAACCATACATGGCCGATATACACGATTCACTATAATAGAATCACCACCATTGTAGATACATGAACATGTATATCTAAAGAATCATGAGGCATATCCAAATAATGAGAAAAGTGTGATCACATATAAGAGTAAGTGGAACCAGGGTCAAATAACAATAAAGTTTCCTTATGGCACACCAAAATAATACTTGTTATCACGGCGTTAGAAGCAACTACCTCTGGCCTGGTGGGAAATTCATATCAACGAGCCTGTCCACCACCTAACTAGCCTTCCCCTCTAGGGAGTCCTCGAATCAACTAAGCCCCACCCCTAGCTAGTTGTACGGGAGGTGTAGCTACTGGTGCTGACACCATAGGTTATGAGCTATGCTATGGTGCATTGCTCAAAAGTCTTGGGCTATCCCTCTTGAGATGACTCAAGTCTCCACACTCAAAGAAACTCCTCCTCTGACGAGACTGTTGACCCTAAGACTGAACCTGATAAATCCTATAACTACCTGTGGAAACATGAGCAAACAAAGTACGGTAAGAACTCTATGATGGAAGTGCACTAAATGATGACTGAACTGGGCGAGCACCGTACGAGTTGTGCCTAACTGATGAAGCACGGGGAATCTGACGAGCTGCCTGAGCTGGCCTAAAGGGACAACCTCTGTTGTAATGTGGCTGGCCTCCAAATGAGGCACCACCAAAACCACTCGAACCACGGGGCCTCTTGGCCTCCTGCTACTCTCTCTCATTCCTGCGAACATGCTCCAAGCGTCTAGTAATCTCAACTACCTGGTCAAATCTAGCATCCATCTAGAGCTCTCAAACCATACCATATTGTAGACCATAGTTAAGGCCATCAATGAACCTCCTGATCCCCTCCCTCTCAGTAAGGACCAAAAATTCTGCATGTCGTGCCAACTCTATGAATCTCATCTCGTACTGAGTCACAGTCATGTCTTCCTAGCTTAGATGATCAAACTCCCTATGCAGCTTCTATTTGCGAGTGTGTGGAGAAAACTTCTCTAAAATGAGAACTGAGAACCGATGTCATGTGAGTGGTTTTCCACCAGGTCGCCTGCCTAACTTATAGGTCTCTTACCATATGTAAGCTGGCCCCATTAGCTGGAAAGTAGTGAAGCCGACTCCATTGGAGTCCACAATACTTGACGTGCAAAAATTACGAAGGCACAAATCAAGCAATCCCTGAGCATCCTTTGAGTTTCCTCCACTAAAATGGGGAGAAGGAAGTCTCTGAGATCACTCCAATCTCTTCTGCTCCTCATCATTCAAAGACGGTCAAACCTCGGCACGAGCAACAATAACTGGCTGAGCTGGAAAACATCCTGATGTCTGATAACCATGAGCTAGTTGTTGCAGTGTATGGGCGGCGGGAATCTAGGCTCCTCCCCCAGCCTGTGAGGTAGTTGGAGCAACTGGTATCTTGTCCGCCTGAGCCAAGCTCATGTACACCCTCAACATCTAGGCCAAAGTCTCCCGAAGACCAGGAATATCAATAGGTACCACCGATATCTGAGTTGGTCCCACCGGCTTAACAATATCCGAAATTTGCTCCTCCATTAAAGCAACTGGTGGCTCCAATAGTGTTGCTGTAGCTATAGCACGGGCCCGACCTTGGACTCTACCTCGGCCCCGGCCTCTCGCGACCTTGCCTGAGGCACCAGTGCCCGTCCAGCTGACCAGGCTGAGCGTGTCCTCATCATCTGTGAGAGAAAATAAGAGTAAAGATTCAAATTTAAGAAATAACAAATCCAAACGATAATAATGCAAGAAAGTGAAGTTTTTGTAAGAGTTCGGTAGTGTCACGCCCCGAAATCGGGGAGCATGACCGGCAGTAAACCGAGTGAACCTGGCCGAGCAAGCCTATAAGATTTCCTTCTACCAGAAATTATCCATGAATAAAGAGGAGATGAACTCCATTAATCAAACATGGAAAATATTTTTATTAACAACTCCCATTTCATTTCCATTAACAGCTTCATTCATAAATTCCAAAATATTACGCATTTATAGAATTAATGAAAAATATGATTTCCAAATACCAACATATCTAATTCAATTCCCCACATCAAATACCACCCATAACCTGTCTACGAAGCCTCTAAGTACAATAGAAGAGAAATATAAAAAAGCCGGCAACAAGGCCCCGGCTATACCTCAACCACAAAGTACATGAACAATAAAAGATACATGGCCCCGAAATGAAGTAGGGCTCACCAAGTCAGCTTAAGAGAGTGTACCGTTATCACTGATCCATGCCGCCTGCTGTAGAACCATCTACATCCATTAAAGATGCAGCGCCCCCGAAAAAAGGGACGTTAGTACCGTCAAATAGCACTAATAAGTATAGCTAAAAGTCATCTTTCGAAATAGAATGCCAATGTAAGAAAAGGAAAACCATAGTAACAACAAGCCACAATCAACAATATCCAAATATCCAATTAAAACATAATAATATTTCAAAATACTAACTTCATATACAATTTTGGTTGGGAGATCTTTAGCATCGATGTACAACTATTCTCAATACCACTATTCATAATACCAATATTCAAAATACCAATATTCACAATACCAATAACACCGTACTTTTAGCACGGAGTCTGACCACGACCCTGTCGGCTAGGACATCTCATTAGAGATATCAACCACAATCACTCTCTGTACCAATACCACTATACTTTTAGCACGGAGTCAGATCACGACCCGAACGGCTAGGCCATCTCATTAGAGACATCAACCACAATCACAATTTCAATTACAATTTCTAGCACAATCACCACCATCTGTGGGGCATGTCGTCTGATCACGACCCGATCGGCTAGGCCATCTCACCATAATGCCGTGTGGATCGACATCATCCTTTTCTATCAATCATCTCATCCAAATTAAGGGGAATAAGTTCATCACATCAATCTCATCCCAAATAAGGGAAATAATAACAATCCACTCCTACACCGGCACATGTAGTTTCGGGGTTAGGTTATTTAAACCTACCCTTCCTAGGTAACTATCGATACTCCCAAAAGTAATTTTGATTTGCATACAAAGGAAACAACAATACAAATGTATTTATCTCATAATATTTGACATTGTATAAATCTTCACTAGTAGTTTCAACCGATCACAACAACAATATTTCCTTGGCTCTTTAGGTCATTCACAAGATTCTTTAATCATGGCATGGTGGCCGTATTTCGTATTCCACACTTTCATTCTCTCCTTTCATGGATCGTCATCATAAATATCAACATATATAATATTCCGAAAATCACAACTTTAAGTTCATTAGAAATGAAGAATTTAAGCACAATAGATTTCTTTTAAAGGAATGGAGTAAAAAGATTGGCAATTGATGCGCACGTTAAAATCATAAACAAGTAACACACCATTTATTCTTGAAATACTTTTTCCCAAAAAGGGAAATACATAATTTCCACTAACGAATATGTAAGACCACAAAACATATTAAAAATACTCACAAAGCATAGTATTAGTTAAAACAACCACATATGGGCATGACTTGATTACATAAGATTTTAAGCAATTCTATTTTTGAAATAATTTTGGAACAGTTGAATCAAAACTTATTTCATAATCTTTCTCACATCATCTTATTTCATTGGCACCATTAGCCACAAGTATAGCTTTCATACTTGGCACGTTGGCCACACTCTATATCCCCAATTCACTTATTTCATTTTCAAGCATGTTTATAGATTATCAACAACAAGACATTTCCAATCAAGACTTTAGGTACACATATAAGCAATTAAGAGTCTTAAGCATATCGAGTTTTTCTCACACAATTTGGCATACTAGATTTAATTTGAAACACGACTCAAAGCCATAACATTTTAATATGCAACCCATACTTTGAACATATACCTTTCGACATAAGGCTCATTCGTATGAATTAGGAACTTGAGCCAATCATACTTGAAACTTACGGGAAGATTATGGAATTCGATTCTAAGAGAGTAGTTTAGCCAACATACCTGAAATTCGCCCCTCAATGATACTACAATGATCCACTACACTAAGAGACTTCAATCTACAATAACAACATCCAATGGAAATAACATTAGTAACAAGATCCATAGTTTAGGCCATTTAGGCATTTTATGAAACACCTAGTAGGTATGAATCTCTACATCTCTTAACCATAGAATTAGTTCATCCAACTACTACCATTTACCAACAATATATCCCACCATCATTCTTAAACAATTAATAATTTCCAGTATCACATACATGACCATTCATCCACACCCAACCAATAAAATTCCATCAAATAATTACCTTTCAATCTCTACAATGGTTGGGTATTTAAATTGGGAACTTATGGTTTCCAATCACCATACCATAAGTTCCAATACTTAATTCGTACTCATATTCCCATAATATATCCATACATATAAGTCTAAGGGTGTAAGATTACCTTTTGGAAGAAATCTTGCAAACCACTCCTTTGAGTTCTTGAAGAAATTTCTTGAATATCTATGTATTTTATGAAGGATTGAGTTAGTTTTAGGGAGGAATTGATGGAATGAAACACAACATTAGTAGGGATTACTCACCTTGAAGATGGGGGGAGTTAGAGGTCTTGAGAGGGGAGGAAAACCTCAAAATTCGGCCAAGAGAAATGGAGTACAATGAACCCCAAATGAGTATATAGTGTTTCGAGCACCACAAGTGGCGTGGGGCGCTGCCTGTGGCGCTGGTTCCAGAACCTCAAGATTCCCAGCACCAGGGATAGCGCCCCACGCTACCCTAGGCACTGGCGATGGGAAATCATTTCTATTTCGCCCGAAAATAGGCATAACTCTCTCATACGATATCCGAATTCGACGATTCTTTTTGCTATGGCTCCGTAATTTCCATACGGATCTAGTGCTGTAATTAAAACTGAATTTGGTGCATATTTGCTTAATGGGATACCACTTATACTCGAAGAAACGACGTTGAAACATCCTCGAAATATCCAAATTAAATTCCGGGCATACGCCCGAGTCCAAAATTATCATCCGGACCTAACGGAATCTTAAAAACTCCGTTCTGAGGTCGAATACAAAAACAAACTCAAATTTGGTCATAATACAGCATATAAAGCTACTCAAGACTTCAAATAGTTGAAAGAAGCATAAATATTCAAAGCAATAAGTCGGGTCATTAAATTCTCCCCCACTTAAGATCATTCGTTCTCGAATGAGGAGTAGAGTCCATCCCCAAACATTCAACATAACTGGTTTCTTCTTCCATACATCATAAGCTCCCAAATTTGACTAACTCCCAATGTTTTTCAGAAAGTTCGGCAGAGTCTAATCTGCAATTGGGCCTATCCACCTGTCGGAGAATCCCTAAAACCAATCCTAACAACATATCCATAACTCAACAAAGCATCATAGTATATATCAACAACACTAATCTCAACAGTACAGGCGCTGCATTATCAAAATAATGTCTGGACATGAACTGCACATTTTTGAATTATAACACCTAGAAAGTACCCTCTTAAATCACAATCATTTGACTATACACTCAAGTGAGAACATTTTATTTCCTTAACACTTTTGGCCCTCAAGGTGGTCTCTTCGACTTACAGACTTCGCCATAATACATTAACGGAGGCAATCTCAACTCCCGGACTTTTCTAACAAGGATAGCAAATAATTACTCCTCATAATCCAATTATCCATTAACTTCACCTTCTTAGACATAGACACATGAAACACCGGGTACACGGAGAACAATAATAGGGAAACATCATATTCATAGTTTGGCCTATTTCCTTCAAGATTTCATAAGGCCTAATGTAACTATACATACTTTACCTTTATTAACAATTCACATAGCATCCTTATGGAGAAAATATTGAGAATAACCCGTTCATTTTTTTTAACTCTAAATCTCTACGCCGAACACCCAAACTAAACTTTCGGCGACCTCCAACAATTAGTCTAAGATGTTCTAGCTTGAATATGACCATATAATTTCCTATCCAATATATTTGATCACGCGATGACGCTTCTTCTTTGACATGTGACATATGGGAGGCATAATCGGAAGGATAAAGACATTAGCGTCAGTTATTCTTGGAAGACTATGAGTTAAGAGAAGGACATCAATAATTGCTTCATTCCACATGTTCCTTGTTCAGCAATAGTAGGCTTCAAAGAGAAATAGCCAAGTATGTGACACTAGTCACCTCTTGGAATGTAGGGAAAATCAGTTTAACTCGAAATGAGAATATTATGGCACCCTGAATGTGATATGGGCTTCAAAATACATGTATTTGCACTACGCTCCTAACATTAACTAACACAAGGAATAGATATGCCACAAGCCTATGAGGATGAAAACAATAAGTTGAACACTTGTGAGATTATTATCATTCTGATAGATTAACCCTTCACAATAGTTGATCCTATATGAGAGAACTAGAGATGCGACAAACTTGTCTTTCAAATCAATATACTCATGATATGTGCCAAAATATGAAAGCATCTAATTTCAACCTTTCATGAGTGAAACCACAAAGCTGGGACATCTAAATATTTAGGATGAAATCATGTATTGGTTAGAGAAAATGAACACATTTTTATGAGATAGACATGTTTCTGCCATAATAACTCTCAGGCTGCAATATCAGGCCACTTCATGGAAGACTACAATACTAGGTACCAAGTGAGATACTTACTGTGAGATGATTTAGGTGAACATGAAAGTCATACTGAGATGGGAAAACAACAAGATCTTCCTGTGACGAATTTGTGATAAATCTCAAATTTCTCAGAAACTTTATGCGGACAAGTGGCCCCTTTCAATTGACATGTACGCGCATAATAGGTGTTGAGATATGCTCTCATATTACTAGATAGTCGAAAGGTTCCATGATAATACTTACAAAGGAGTAGTGACTGTTCAAACCATATGAGTCACATACACCGGAGAGAGAAAGAGTGGCTTAAGAAGGATCTCAACACTATGCGGCCTTACATCGGATTTGATACCACATAGGTAAACTTTACGATGATGCATGCATAAGCACAAGTTAGCAGATGTTATCCATTTGATTGGAAAGGTTCTGTAAGAAATTCATAAGGTATAGTCCCTTTTTGAGAATTTAGGAAAGTAAGTATGAAGTATTACCCTAGAATTATAACTCAATTCAAAGAAGTCATTATAAAACTTAATTCCTCAAGAGGTCGTAAATAAGAGAATTGTGATCAAGAGGCTTCACGAATACTGCGTCTCATTCAAAGTATAGGTACATGCAATGTTTTGTGATTCAGCGTTTTGGTTAAGACCATATTTATGTAGGCCTCTTCAATATGGATGCACATATACAACAAGGAAACTAATGCGGTGTTCACAATAAGGTAGCAAGGAGTGACTTACTAGGTGATTTTAGATTGATAGGGTAGTACCTTAATTGATTTCCCTAGACTCCACATCCATAAGATACATCAATACCATAGTGACATACCCCCGAATGATATCTCCCACACTTCACAAAACGGGGATGATTTCCGCTAAACTTACTCGCCCCATTGACTTGATATTCACCCTTTTGCATAAGTCATAAGAATCCCTCTTATCTTTCCTCTAGGCCTTCATAGCGGGAGTAAAACTCTCTGTACCGGGTTTCTGTATGGAACTCTGGAATTTCCCAGGCCTACCATCCCTAACACGCTCCTGAGTATACTTACAACACGACAAAAAATGTGCCTTCCCGCATATCAGGCAGACTGGATTGGTGTACCCAACCTAGGACATTTGTTCTTTTTGTGCCCCTTCTTTCCACAACCACAACATATTTCAAGAGTGACCCAACATAAACCCAAGTGGTGCTTCTTACAAATCAAATGATCTGGCTTATTAGAGCCGACAATCCTCTTTTTGTTTCTTAGGTGCCCTCACCACATGATCTGATGGCAGGGTGACATTAATATGAACAAGAACACTTCCCCTAGCAACTGGTTCTTTCATTCCCTCCTCGATGACTCGAACTCGTGGGTTACTCATCCGGAAAATGAGACAAATCGAGGAGATTAGCTCGTTGTCTTGGGCTCTATCGCACGATATGGAATATCAAAGAAGTGTGAAATTTCCTAAATGTACGAGTAGCCTCCTCATTCTAGATGTGGTCGACAATATAACGATAAGAAGGACTATACTAGACACGGCTCCCAGACATCTTAGGACACTTTAAAACCTTATGCTCCGATACCAAGTTTGTCACGCCCCGAAAACGGGGAGCACGACCGGCGCTCAACCGAGTGAACCCGGCCGAGCAAGCCTGTTAGATTTCCTTCTACCAAAACTTATCCATGAATAAAGAGGAGATGAACTCCATTAATCAAAAATTGAAAAGCTTTTTATTAATAACTCCCATTACATTTCCATTAACTGCTTCATTCATAATTTCTAAAATATTGCAAGTTAATAGAATGAATGAAAAATACCAACATATCTAATTCAATTCCCCGCATCAAATACCACCCACAACCTGTCTACGGAGCCTCTAAGTACAACAGAAGAGAAATATGGAAAAGCCAGCAACAAGGCCCCGGCTATACCTCAACCACAAAGTACATGAGAAACAAAAGATACATAGCCTCGATATGAAGTGGGGCTCACCAAGTCAGCTGAATAGAGTGTATCGCTATCACTGATCAATGTCACCTACTGCAGAACCACCTGCATCCATTAAAGATATAGCGCCCTCGGTAAAAGGGACGTTAGTACCGTCGAATAGCACTAGTAAGTATCGCTAAAAGTCTTCTTTCAAAATAGAATGCCAAAGTAAGAAAAAGAAAACCATAGAAACAGCAAGCCACAATCAACAATATCCAAATGTCCAATTAAAACATAATAAATTTTCAAAATACTAACTTCTAATAAAATTTTGGTTGGGAGATCTTTAGCACCGATGTACCACTGTTCTTAATACCACTATTCGCAATACTAATATTCAAAATACCAATACCACCGTACTTTTACCACAAAGTCCGAACACGATCCGATCGTCTAGGCCATCTCATTAGAGACATCAACCACAATCACTCTGAATACCAATGCCACCGTACTTTTATCACGGAGTCCGATCACGACTCGATTGACTAGGCCATATCATTAGAGACATCAAACACAATCATAATTTCAATTATAATTTCTAGCACAATCACCACCATGTATGCGGCATGGCTTCCGATCATGACCTGACCGGCTAAACCATCTCACCACAATGCCGTGTGGATCGGTATCATCCTTTTCTATCAATCATCTCATCCCAATTAAGGGGAATAATTTTATCAAATCAATCTCATCCCAAATAAGGGGAATAATTACAATCCACTTCTACACCAGCACGTGTAGTTTCGGAGTTTGGTTATTTCAACCTACCCTCCCTCGGTGACTATTGATACTCCCAAAACCATTTTTGATTTGCATATAAAGGAGACAACAATACAAATGTATTTACCTCATCGTCTTTGACATTTTATAAATCTTCACTAGTAGTTTCAATCGATCATAAAAACAATATTGCCTTGGCTCTGTTGGCCATTCACAAGATTCTTTAATCATGGCACGGTAGTCGTATTTCATATTCCACACTTTCATTCTCTCCTTTCATGGATCGTCATCATAAATATCAACATATATAATATTTCAAAAATCACAACTTTAAGTTCATTAGAAATGAAGAATTTAAGCACAATAGATTTCTTTCAAAGGAATGGAGTAAAATGATTCGCAATTGCTGCGCAGTTAAAATCATAAACAAGTAGCACACCATTTATTCTTGAAATACTTTTTCCCAAAAAGGGTAATACACAATTTTCACTAACGAATATGTAAGAACGCAAAACATATTAAAAATACTCATAAAACATAATATTAGTTAAAACAGTCACATATGGGCATGGCTTGAGTACATAAGCTTTTAGGAAATTCTATTTTTGAAATAATTTTTGAAAAGTTGAATCAAAGCTCATTTCATAATCTTTCTCACATCATCTTATTTCATTAGCACCATTAGCCACAAGTATAACTTTCATTCTTGGCACGTTGGCTACACTCTATATCCCCAATTCACTTATTTTATTTTCAAGCATCTTTATAGATTATCAGCAACAAGACATTTCCAATCAAGACTTTAGGTACACATATGAGCAATTACGAGTCTTAAGCATATCGAGTTTTTCTCACACAATTGGGCATACTAGCTTTAATTTGAAAAATGACTCAAAGTCATAACATTTTAATACGCAACCCATACTTTGAACATATACCTTTCGACATAAGGCTCATTCATATGAATTAGGAACTTGAGCTAACCACACTTGAAACTTGCGGGAATATTATGGAATTCGATTCTAAGAGAGTAGTTTAGCCAACATACCTGAAATTCGCCCCTCAATGATACTACAATGATCCACTACACTAAGAAACTTCAATCTACAATAACAACATCCAATGGAAATAACATTAGTAACAAGATCCATAGTTTAGGCCACTTAGGCATTTTATCAAACACCTAGTAGGCATGAATCTCTACATCTCTTATCATAGAATTAGTTCAGCCAACTACTACCATTTATCAACAATATATCCCACCATTATTCTTAAACAATTAATAATTTTCAATATCACATACATGACCATTCATCCACACCCAACCAATAAAATTCCATCAAATACTCACCTTTCAATCTCTACAATGGTTAGGTATTTAAATTGGGAACTAATGGCTTCCAATCACCATACCATAAGTTCCAATACTTAATTCATACTCATATTCCCATAATATATCCATACATGTAAGTTTAAGGGTATAAGATTACCTTTGAGTTCTTGAAGAAATTTCTTGAAGATCTATGTATTTTATGGAGAATTGAGTTAGTTTTAGGGAGGAATTGATGGAATGAAACATAAAATTAGTAGGGATTACTCACCTTGAATATTGGGGGAGTTGGAGGTCTTGAGAGAGTGGAGGAAAACCCCAAAATTCGGCCAAGAGAAGTGGGGTAAAATAAACCCCGAATACGTATATAGTGTTTCACGCGCCACAGGTGGCGTGGGGCGCTTCCTGTGGCGCTGGTTCCAGATCCTCAAGATTCCCGGGGCAGGGTTAGCCCCCCACGCTACCCTAGGCATTAGCGATGCGAAATCATTTCTATTTCACCCAAAAATGAGCATAACTCTCTCATACGCTGTCCGAATTCGACGATTCTTTTTGCTATGGCTCCGTAATTTCCATATGAGTCTAATTCTATAATCAAAACTGAATTTGGAGCTCATTTGCTTAATAGGATACCGCTTATTCTCGAATAAACGACATCAAAACATCCTCGAAATATCCAAATTACATTTCGGGTATACGCCCGAGTCCAAAATCATTATCTGGACCTAATGGAATCGTCAAAACTCTGTTCCGAGGTCAAATACAAAACAAACTCAAACTTGGTCATAATACAACATATAAAGCTACTCAAGACTTCAAATAGTTGAAAAGAGCGTAAATGTTCAAAACGACAAGTCGGGTCCTTAAAGGTAGCCTATTAGAGATATGTAAAGACGTCTCTGTATCGATCCGCAAGACTCTACTAAACTTGCTTATGACCCGTAGAATCTATGAATGTAGGGCTCTGATACCAACTTGTCACGACCCAAAACCACTAATCGGTCGTGATGGCGTCTAACACACTTGCTAGGCAAGCCCAACATAATAAAAGTACAAGTCTAAAGCCAATACATAAACAACAACATCGATACATAACAATCTCCCATAACTGGTAAATACAGAATCATGAGCTCTAAAATAGAAGTACAAGCCTGGAATACAAAATAACAATAATCTCTGAATGAAAACAACAATACTAAAATGAAAAGAGAAGCCAAGACTGCGGTCGAGTTGCAGCTCTACCTCATCTCTCGAAGATAATCACAGCAACAAACCATAGATACTCTATGCTCAGTCGAACACCAGGATCTGCACAATTAAGTGCTGAGTATAGTACGACACTATGTACTCAGCAAGTATCATAACCAACCCCGGGGAGATAATAGAGGCAAGAATTATTAATGATACTCGCTAATCACATGTACAGTTCATAAATCTCACAAGTACACAGTAATAACATCATCGAGTCATAAATCACAGATAAAGCCTCCTTGGCGCACAAGATAGCATAACATGCTCTATTTCAGTTAATCAATCCAGCATATAGAGAAGATATACAAAACATAGCATGTATACATTCCTGATCTAGAATAGCAACTAAAATGTTCGAACAGATATCAACCAACGAATAATTGTAGCATGTTTCAAATAACTAACAAAGGGAGTACAACATAAGAAGCATGATAACATGAACCTTAATAGTCAATTCAAGGCATATAATAGCCTAATCACTATCCCGAGCATCGATAATATCTCGGTGCACGCACATGGGCTCAACCCCCTCACATGTGCGCCACCTTTAGCACATAGTTATCAATAATAACTCAGGAAACTAGTGCCTCAACCAAGTTTAGGTAAGATACTTATCTCAAGCAAGCCAGATCAATACTCTAGGAATCCCTTCATGCGTGAATCGACCTCCGGACGGCTCGAATCTAGCAAAAATAACTTAATAACATTAATTTAAACCATAAAAAACATCCCCAAACAATAAGGCTATGATCTTGATTCAAAAATGCAAAGTCAACTCAAAATTCCAACCTCGGGCCTGCACCCCGGAACCCGAAAAAACTCACAAATTCCGAATACTCATTCCAATACGATTCCATGTATATGTGTTTCATATAAATCCAACCTCAAATCAACTCCCAAATCACCAATTTTCTCTCTCCAAAATCATAGTAAAAGAACTGTCAAATTTCACCTTTAATTCACATAAACTAGGTGTAACAATCCCATAGTAATCAATATCGAACATCACAATCAAGTAAAGTGCTTTTATCCCTTCAATTGTTCTGAAAACCTCCCCAAAAAGCGCCTCTAGTAGAGCTCCACAACTCTAAATAATAAAATTATGACCTAACCCTCGAAATATTATAGTCCACCCTATGATTCTGCATTTGCGACTTCACTTAAAAAGCTGACCAACCGCATCTGCGGTCCACCATCGCACATGTGCGTCCGCTTCTGCGGACTCCCCATCGCAGAAGCGCATCCGCTTCTGAGGAAAACCTCCACATCTGTGAACTGCCCCTGTCAGGCCCAATCTCGCATTTTTGCAACCAAGGCCGCATATGCGGCTTCACATCTGTGATCAAATTTCCGCAGATGCGAAAACACCAGAACTCAGCACACAACAACAATGGGAACTCAATCCAAGATTATCGAAATTCATCCAAAACATACCTGAGGCTCCCGAGGCTCCCGAGACCCAGTCCAATCACACCAACCAATCCTAAATTATAAGATGGACCTACTTGAGGCCTTAAATTGCACAAAACAACATCAAAGCTACAAATCGCACCCCAATTCAAGCCTAAGGAGCTAATGAATTTCTAACTTCCCAAAATGCATGCCGAACTACATCAAATCAACTCGGAATGACATCAAAATTTTCATACAAGTCCCAAGTGACACAACGAACCTATTTCAACTCCCGAAACTACAATCCGAATCTGATATCAATAAAGTCAACTCCTGGTCAAACCTATGAACCTTCCAAACCTTCAACTTTCTAACTTTTGCCAAATCAAATCAAATCATCCTAGGAACCTTCAAATCCAAATCTGGGCATACACCTAAGTCCAAAATCACCATACAAACCTATTGGAACCATCAAAATACTATTTCGGGGTCGTCTACACAAAAACTCTAACATTGGTCAACTCTTATAATTTAAGCTTCCAAGAACGAAATCAAGTGTTCCAACTGCCTCCGAAACCTTCTCGAAACCGAACCAATCAACCCAGCAAGTCACATAATCATAAATACACATATGTAAAGCATCAAATCGAGGAAACGGGGCTAAAACACACTAAACGACTGACCAGGTCGTTACCAAGATTAAAAATATAAGTATATTTAGTAGACTAGGGAATTATTTTATTAAGCCAATATAAAATACTTATCTCTACTTGGTCCATTAAATAAATATAAAATATACTAGCACAAGAAGTTAGAACTAAACTATTCTCATAATCAATTAAATAATATTTAATCTTATAGTACTAGTGATGGCTTGTCCAATTCCATTATTAGATTGTGAATATAAATTTTATGACTTACAAGAATCGATGATTTAATCTTCCGTGTATAAGCTAAAACTCTATATACTAAATCTCCTACTATGTAAGAAAAAACACAAAAAAAATACATGATTTATTCAAATAAAATTTTATTAAATTGAATGAATAAATAAATTAATAATTATTCTACAAAGAATACTAAAACAACACACATAATATAACAAAGTCTTCTTCTCGAATCATACATACGTATAGCTCATCATATAGTCAGACAATTAAGACATATATATACACCTTTTTTAATTCTTCAAGTCACTCATCCGGCCCAAAAAACTCTTAATATTGTATGATACTAAGAGCTTTGAATCAAATCCGCATGGTTTTTCTCAAAATGATCAACATGATTAAAAGTATCGCTACACTTTCGTATATAGTTTTCAATGTTTTATTAGCTGCCAAAACGAGACTTTATTCTCATATCAACATTAGAGAATATGACTTATTCTCAATGCATGATACAATAATTTCCGACATGTTGTTTTACTTAGTCTTTATTACATTTAATATGTGAAAATTAGAAAACATAGAATCGAGCTAATAACTGTTGCGTGTACGAATAAAATCTCACATTGGTAGCTCAAAAAAATTGGGAGTCTATGTATAAAGTGTAGTGATCTCTTAATGATGTGAGACCTTTCAGGAAAACCTGTGTGAGCTTAGCTCCAAGCGGACAATATCACATCATGTAAGAGTATCTTCAAGCTGGTTGTCCAACAATTGGTATCAGAGCTAGGTTCCACTACTAGAAATTCGCTAAAAATCGACCAAAAGAACCGACCAAAGTTGGTCGGTTATGGCCAATTACCGGCCAAAACGCGACCATTAGGGTGTGGACGGTGTATTGATGGTCGAAATGGCTTACCGACCAACTTTGGTCGGTAGCTTAAAACGACCATCTGACAAGTTTAAGTACTTACCGACCAACTTTGGTCGGAAACATATTTTATTAATTTAATTTTACCTACCAAAGTTGGTCGGTTTAACTAAATTATATTTTTTTATTAATTATTAAAATTTAAAAACCCGACCAACTTTGGTCAGTAATTAAAAATATATATTGTTTTAAAATAATTAAAATTAAACATTACCGACCAACTATGGTCGGTAATCTCAACAGTGCAGGCAAAATACCGACCAAAGTTGGTCGGTAATGTTGAATTCTGGGAATTCAATGTTCATTAACTGACCAACTTTGGTCGGTATTTTGGAATAATTTATTTTTTTTATTAAAAACCGACCAACTTTGATCGGTTTTTCTGGGTTTAATTTTGGCATAAAATGCCTGTTTTGGCAGCTACACCACCTGCCAGCATACCAATACACCTAATAACAATAACAAAAACACAACAACAACAACAACAACAACAACAACAACAACAACAACACAACAACAACAACAACAACAACAATACAACAACAACCAAAACATTCAATAAATACTTTAAAACTAACAAATTAAAGTTTAATTGAACATAAAAATCCAAAACCAAGTTAAAACTAATTACAACTAGTTCAAAACTGGTTCTATTTGTCTAGTTCAAAGTATATAAAAGTCAAGGGGTATTTT
>AWOL01S0018284.1:2300-14513 GCA_000715115.1 Nicotiana otophora
CGCAGTGATACATGCACTAAAGATGTGGAGGCACTACTTGTATGGCATTCATGTTGATATCTATATGGATCATAAGAGCCTCCGGTATATCTTCAATAAAAAGGAATTGAATTTACGCCAAAGGAGGTGGTTGGAGCTACTTAAAGATTATGACGTTGATATTTTATACCATCGGGGAAAGCGAACGTGGTAGTCGATGCCTTCAGCCATAGATCTATGGGTAGTCTATCATATTTACAGCTAGAGAAGAGGGGAATAGCCCATGAGATTCATCAGCTTGCTAGTCTTGGAGTTCGATTACTGGACTCAGGTGATATTGGAATTAATATTCATGATACATCAACATCCCCGTTAGTAACTGAAACGAAGGAATGCCAGTACGAGGATCCTTTGTTAGTTCATTATAGGGATAACACCCCTCAGAACAAGAAGATACCATTTGAGATTACAGAAGATGGGGTCCTCAGATATCGAGGACAATTATCTATCCCTAATGTTGTAGGGCTGCATCGGCAGGTTATTGGAGAAAATCACTATTCTCATTATTCTATCCATCCAGAAGCAACAAATATGTATCATGATATCAAGGAGGTTTATTGGTGGGACGGAATGAAAAAGGATATAGCAGAGTTTGTTGCTCAGTGCCCTAACTGGCAGCAGGTTAAAATTGAGCATCAAAAGCCGGTGGATTATTGCAAGCTATGGAGANGGGAGAAACTCATTATTCTCGTTATTCTATCCATCCAGAAGAAACAAAGATGTATCATGATATCAAGGAGGTATATTGGTGGGACGGAATGAAAAAGGATATAGCGGAGTTTATTGCTCAGTGCCCTAACTGGCAGCAGGTTAAAATTGAGCATCAAAAGCCGGTGGATTATTGCAAGCTATGGAGATTAATATGGATTTCATCCTAGGCTTACCTCGTACCCAGCATAAGTTTGATTCTATATGAGTAATTTTTGATAGGCTTACAAAATTAGCCCATTTTCATCCCATTAGGACTACATATTCCGTAGAGGATTATGCAATGCTTTATATTAAGGGGATTGTACAACTGCATGGTGTCGCTGTCTCTATTATCTCGGATCAAAGAGCTCAATTTATAGGATTAGGGACTCAGGTAAGTCTTAGCACAACATTTAATCCTAGACAGACGGACAAGCTGAGCGTAATATTCAGACACTTGAGGATATATTACGTGCTTGTGTGATAGACTACAAGGGTAGCTAGGATGATCATATGCCGCTTTTTGAGTTCGTATATAATAATAGCTACCATTCCAGTATTCAGATGGCTCCATACGAAGCTCTTTATGGGCGGAAGTGTAGGTCGCCTATAAGGTGGTTCGATGTTGGAGGAATTTATGTTAGTAGGACCAGAATTGGTACAACGGGCAATCGAGAAAATTAAGCTTATACAGGAAAGGATATTAGCAGCTCAAAGCCGTCAGAAGTCTTATGCGGATAATTGACGGCGAGAATTGGAGTTTCAGATTAATGACTGGGTATTCCTAAAGGTATCACCAATGAAAGGTGTCATGAGGTTTGGTAAGAAAGGAAAAATTAGCCCTCGGTACATTGGACCATACAGGTAGCGTATGAGTTGGACTTGCCTTTGGACTTGGAACCTGTACATCCAGTCTTTCATGTGTCTATCCTCCATAAATGTATCGAAGATCCTTCCAGAATCGTGTCAGTTGACGACGTTCAGGTCACAAATCAGCTATCATATGAAGAAACTCCCATTGCCATATTAGACAGACAGGTACGGAGATTGAGAACTAAAGACGTAGCTTGGTAAAAGTACTTCGGAGAAACAACAATGAGGAAGAAATGACTTGGGAGGACGAGGTAGACATGAAGTCTAGATATCCGTACTTAATTCCTCCTCCAGAAAATGGTCCGACTGAGACATTACAACCTTAAGGTACGTGTATGGATTCTTATGTTAGTTATTGTCATTGGTCGTGTAAGGCCATTGTAGTTATTGATGGTTGTGGTCCTATGTGGCGTTGAATTATTGAGTTCTACAGGAAGAGTTTGTAGTAGTATTGTTAAGAAGGCGACTCTGCCAAAGTTATATAGTTCCCGGGAATATAAACATTCGAGGACAAATGTTTCTAAGGAGGGAAGGATGTTACATCTCGTGTTTTCGTATGTTAAAGTTTTGCCTAAAGTTAATCAACGTAGAATCGGGGATGCGATTATCTCGAGGTTAACGTATTTATGCTACTTCTAACAAGTGATAAGTAAGTGCCATGAAGGGTAAAAGATACACGAATTAAGAAAATGAGTTTCGTTAAAGGTTGCCGATTTTGGGATAAAATACGATCCTAGCTATAATACTCGATATTCATGGACTAGTACTATACAAGGTACCATATGACCGTGATAGTATGATGTGTAAGGTATATTACAAATGAGTAGAACTTTAAGTAGTGTGAGACAATTCTTAATTATGCGAGTAATTGGTTAATTATTGGGTAACGGGACATTACCTAGTTAATTAATAAATTATAAGATAAAGATTAAAACACCCTCCCGCCATAATGTGGGAGCAAGCCACTTCTTGAGAACATGACTATTAGTTATCTTTGGTTAGGTGGCAAGTAACATGTCAAGAACAAAGACACCTTTTTTCTTATGATTTAAATACAAACACTTGTAAGTAAGGTGGTAAGTACAAAACCTTTCATTTCTATTATTTGAATACAAATGACTTCATATCAGAACATAGCAACACTTGACTTCATAATAGAACGTTAGCAATTCTTACAATTCAAGTTCCTACGAAGACATTAACAATGACATTTCTTCAACCAAATCCAACGAAGAATTATTATAAGCTTAACAACGTAAGAATTTTGCGGTTCTAAAAGAGTACGGTGCAACCTTTTCTAAGAATATCATACGGATTTTACCCTACTCCAGGTATGTTAAGGCTATCTCTTCTTTCATTTTGGCATGATCCAAATTATACAGAAGAAATGAGCAAACGCACAGTTTTGATAAACGACTCTATTCATAGAAATACTAGGGGTCTCTGTGTCTTTGATTCCCCATGTGACATATTATTATATCTTCTGTTCATGGGTCTCAGAATAATACGCAGTTGACAAAAGTTTATCCGAACGGAATATTGAGATTATTAACATATTTTCATGCATTTAATTCATTTATACATGTACATTGACCCATGACCAGCTGGCGTTATATACGCATATTTAAATGTATATGTATATATATGTATATGGGATATGGGAAAAAGGTTACGGCGTTATATACGCACGACCACTTGATTAGTTAGTATATGTTGATGATGTTTCCCACAGTGGATGAGGCGCTATGATAGGATACCCTCAGAGGCTTGATGATGTTATGTACACCTATACCTATGAATGACACGACATTTATATGCACGTGCATGACATTATAAATGTTTCAGAAATTACAAAGTTATTCAGATTTACAGATGGATTTCTTTATTCCATGTTTCATCTATGTCTTTTATGTACTGATTTTCATGCCTTACATACTCAATACATTATTTGTACCGATGCCTTATTTCCCATCGCCTGCGTTTCATGCCCGCAGGTGCAGATAGGCAAGCCGACGGTTCCCCTTTTTAGGATCGTTGATCAGCGAGAGTTGGCGTGCTCCACTGGATTCGTAGCTGCTTTTGATTTTGGTACGATATAGTTGTATATATATATGGGTATGACGTGGTTCAGTCCTGTCTTTGTACAGTTGTTTTTCTATTAGAGGTTTGTAGACATTTTGTGTAGTTGGATAATATGTGGCCTTGTCGGCTTTTAGTTTTGGCCATTTTGTTGTCTATAGCCGCCTTGCCGGCTTGCCCACTATGTTCCGCATGTATATATACATTCGTCTTTTGCATAGATTTCCCTCACATATGTTATTCACGTCTATAATTTAAATTCATGCTTAAGGATGTTCGACACGAAGGATTCGGGCACCCGTCGCGGCCCATCAGTTTGGGTCGTGACAAAATCTGTGGTGGTTCAAAGATCCTTTCACAAATCAGTGCCCATGAAATATTGAATGTTCCTATTAATAATGCCTTGAGGATCCAACAGAATACTACCAGGTGCTTAAAAAGACAAAGTGCAATTCATCTGCAGAATGTCTTCGAGAAAGCTATGAAAAAGGCGACCCATCAGTTGGCTTGCTCAGCCACCCAGGTAAGTATGAATAACTATTCTGCTATAACCCTCAGGAATGGCCAAAATTGCTAGAGAAAAATAACTAGCTAATATCCCCTAGTTGGGAAGATGACAAGGCAACTGCTTTTCCCAACAATCCTATGTACTAATGTATATCCTTGTTAGCGCCATCTATATCCATGATTTTCCACCTATTGAACATTTCATTAAAGATGGTGCAGATCATGCCCCAACGATCCCCTAAAAGAATGTTATTTTTCCTTCAGGATAAAAACCACCATCTAGTGACATTGAAGCAACAATCAAATAGGAAGTCCAAAAATTATATTTCTCAAAATAGAATCTTGTAACACCCCCACCTTGGGAGGTGCTACCGACACATGATGCCCGAAGGCCCATGCGAACCAATGTCAGTTCTTACATTCTCTTTATCCATAACTTCTGGCCATTGAGGCCTCCAAATATTAGCACTATAATTAACATGTGAATAACTATTTAGCAAAATAAACATTAGCATTTAATACATGATCATCACTGTCACTAGCACAACCATACCCAGCCATAACATGCAATCAAATACTAACACTAGCCTGCAAGCCTCTAAGAGTATCAAAAGAAATATATATATTACACCACTTGGTCGGGACAGGGCTCCATCGTACCCATAANACTAGCCTGCAAGCCTCTAAGAGTATCAAAAGAAATATATATATTACACCACTTGGTCGGGACAAGGCTCCACCGTACCCATAACGTTCATGACATCTGCTTCAGTACCTATTGACTGTTGAACATCTACTCCGAAAGAGTGGAGAGAAACAACCTATAAACTTGAACAACACCCTATTGGGGAGGGACACCACCGGGTCTATTTTCACCTATGGTCATGAACCCAATGCACAAAATAAAAAGGCGTTAGTACGAAAAATGTACTGAGTATATAAAGATAACAAAGCATATAAATAAGAGTCATAGTATAGGAAATATGATCTCATGGTCTCAACCTGGGTACCGAGGACAACCACCGGGGGCATGAACAATAAAAGCCATAACATATAAAGATGCAACGATACAAAGGAGTAGGCCCCCGTCTGAACCTTTGCATTAAATAGAATATAGATTTATTTAACCTTGCGTTGGGTCATCGTACTTTACATCGTACCTGGTCTCACACAGGACTCAGTAAGATTAAATTCCTTTATCACATCAAACCCGACCTCATAAGGTCTCGGTCGTACCCCGTCATGTAAGGAATTGATCGTACCCGATAATGCAAAGGCTCGGTCATGTCATAGAGAGCTCGGGTCGTACCATGCCACACAAGATCTCGATTGTACCAGACCATGTAAAGGATCGTTAGTATTTCACATCATACCCAAATGATCAGTAGTTGCATAATAGGTGTCGTACACGACTATCTATAGCGTAACTCGCTAAAAATAGATACATCTTCATATGTGGTGATTTGCAAATCAACTCCAACACATATTAAGTTTAACCTCAAAATGAACCATGCTTCCCGATCACAGGATACCAACTTGGAACAATTTAAACATTAATAGGAATGCTATCGGCACGAATATACAAGGACGGAACAATATTATTTAGAGGGGCATAGAAAGTCACCCTACATACCTTGTTGAAGCGCTAGCTACGCTTCTCGGATGATCAACACTGCCTTTAGTGAATCCCCAAAATCGATGCAACTACATAATAACTATTACAACGATGATTATAGGCTCCTTCACACAAAATATTGCAAGATTCAAACTCATCTTTGACTTCTCCTTTACGCGTTTGAAAATCCAAAAGGGGAATTAAGAGTATTTTTGGAGAACAAGTGTTGGTGATACTTCTAGAAGATGAGAGGGAATGAGCCTTACTGCCTTTTTATACCAACATAGAAATCTCCATCGGGTCCTCATGCAAAATGGACCACCCCGCACTGGTTACAATACCAGGTGGGACACCTGGCGTAAGCTTGCAAAATCGTGTAATCCCCCTTCCCTTCACATATGTCGCTAGCGACTGGCCATGTTTGAGACCAAACTTACCACGATTTATTTAAGTGTGAGGTGTAACATCATCTCCCACTTGGGAACAGTCGTCCTTGAATGTTAACCCATAATGATTGCCTCATTATTGCCTCTCATAGCTTGGAAAAATCTGGGTATGTAGATTTCATTTTTTCTTTCATTTTCCACATCATTTCTTCCTTACTATTGTTCCTACAAATAACTTTAACTGAAGCCACTTCTTTAGTTTGCATCTTTCGGACTTAATGATCTAGAATGGCCACCAGCATTTCTTCGTATGATAGATCTCATGTAACTTTAATAACTTCAAGAGGGGTGATACGCAATGGATCACTTAAACACATGTCGATCATAGATACATGAAATACCGGATGCACGGCCTCCAATTCTGGGGGCAACTTCAGCTTATAAGCCACTTGACTGGCCTTCCTATATGATTTGATATGGTCTGATATATCAGGGGATGAGTTTGCCGCTTTTACCAAACCTCATCAACTTTCATAGGTGACACCTTCAAGAACACCTAGTCTCCTATAGCGAACTCCAAATCTTGCCGCCGACTATCTGAGTAAGATTTTTGCCTGATCTGAGTGGTCAATAATCGATTTCGAATTGCCTTCACTTTTTCCCCAGCTTGTTGCCCCAACTCAGGGCCTGATTACTTTGTTTCACCAACTNGACTATCTGAGTAAGATTTTTGCCTGATCTGAGTGGTCAATAATCGATTTCGAATTGCCTTAACTTTTTCCCCAACTTGTTGCCCCGACGCAAGGCCTGATAACTTTGCGTAGGCTGATTTGGTGCTTTTCGGCGAACGTTGGAAAGTTGAAAGTTTGGAAGGATGATATGTTTGACCAAGAGTTGACTTTATTGTTATTGTGCTCAGATTTTGGTTCCGGGAGTTGGAATAGGTTTGTTGTGTTATTTGGAACTTGCATGCAAAAATTAGGTTCATTTCAGGTTGGTTTGATGTGTTTCACCATGAGTTTTGGACATTGGAAGGTCATTAGTTCATTAGGTATGAATTGGGGTGCGATTCATGGTTTTGATGTTGTTTTATATGATTTGAGGCCTCGAGTATGTTTGTGTTATCTTTTGGGATTGTTTAGCATGATTGGATAGGGTTCCGAAGGCTTCGGGTGTGTTTCAGATATATTTCAGACCATTTCATCATGTTTTGGCATGGCAGATATCTGATGTTTGGTTTTCTCCTTCGGGATTGTCACGACCCCAATTTCCCCCTGCGTGATATCGTGATGGCACCTAGTCTTTAAGACTAGGTAAGCCTAATATACATGCAGAATTTAACTAAAAAAATGATAAAAACTTTAATATAACTCAACAACTAGTCTAAAAGAACTCTGCAACTTAACAGAACAAAACTCCCAAAATTTAGTGATAGGCAGTGAAAAGCTCTACAAGGGTAAACTGAACATCCTTATACAACAATATCTATAAAAAGGGAAAATCAAATAGAACTAGATAGAGGGTGACACCGAGGCCCGCGGACACCGGCAGGTATACCATGAAGTCTCCAAATTCGAGCTCAACTCACTGGTGCCTAGGCTAGTAAGAGGTACCTGGATCTGCACAAAAAGATGTGCAGCATGAGCACACCACAACGGTACCCAGTAAGTGCCAAGCCTAACCTCAATAGATTAGTGACGAGGTCAGGTCAACACCCTACTAGAATAAATAAGAAAACTGAACATGTATATGATAGTGTGATAATTATAAACAACGGAAATGAAACAATGAAGAAAATATACCAAGAATAGCTACACTGAACTAAGGCAATTAAGGCATCACGAAAGTAAACAAGGAATAATATGCCAAGGAAACAAAGCAACCAAAACACAAGTGATGTAATAGAAAGGTATTATCAAGCATCGCTACCGCGGTATTGCCTCGTAGTCTCATATCACAAAACAAGTCATAATATTTCCTTATATCACTGTGGGAGCCTTGCGTTTAGTTTGGAAAATCATTTTTGTCAAAATAGCTTCCCGCGTTTTAGCCCACCTTATCACACCGTGCGGCTTCAAATAGTTTCCCTACTAGCAACAAGCGTATCAAGCCCACCTTTTCTCACCGCATGAGTTTCGACCCCAATCCCTATACCACCGCATGCGTATCAATATCACAACGTATCACAAATCGCACCTTAAGTGCCCAACATCACAACTTGCCAAAGAAGTCAACAATACGAGTGTTTCCACAATAAATAGCCCATGGCTCAACCACAATATGGACAAGAGTCTCAACAATAGCAACCAACAGTTCTCCTATTTCATGGAATATCTTATTGTTTAACTTGGTATTGACTTATAAAGGCCGTAATTCACAGTTAGGCAAAGTACTAGAGAAAAAAATAACTTCAACTAAACATGTAATGACAATTAGCAAGTAAGAGTTAAGACAATTATTAACAACAACGACAACAACAACAACAACCCAGTATAATCCCACTAGTGAGGTCGAGAGAGGATAGTGTGTACGCAGACTTTACCCATACCCTGGGGTAGAGAGGCTATTTCCGATAGACCCTTGGCTCTCTCTCTCCAAGAACTCCCCACCTTGCTCCTGGGGTGACTCAAACTCACAACCTCTTGGTTGGAAGTGGAGGGTGCTCACCACTAGAGCAACCCACTCTTGTCAGTAAAGATAATTATTAATAATGACAAGTAAAGCATGTGAAGATAGACTAAAGATGATGAATATAAAATATTATGGAAACTCAATTAAAGGCATGAAATGAATGTACATAGCTAAAACCGGTCAATTACCACATTTATCCCGTGTACACACTCGTCTCCTTGCCTACACAACTTCTACATATCACAATTAACACAAAACAATACCAATCCTAAGGGGTGATTCCCCCACACAAAGTTAGGCAAGACACTTACCTCAAAACACGCTAACCCAATCCACTAGTAAGATAGGAAGCTATTATGTACAATAAAGTTTCAGTCTTTAAAGCGAAACAAAGAGTCAACTCAAGTCAACCCCCGAATCGCATCTCGAAACCCGACCAAACTTACCAAATCTGAATACCCATTCGATAACGAGTACAACTATACAAGAATTACTCAAATCTGACTTCAACTCGCCTTTCAAATCCCCAAAATTTAGTCTAAGAAGTTTCACAATTTTTCTCCAAACTTTCCAACTCAAATAACTAATTAGATGACAAAAATAACGATGGATTCATGTAAGATAGCCAAATCCAAGTTAGGATCACTTACCCTGATCATTTCCTTGAAAATCCCTCAAAAGGTCACCACAAACTGAACTCTCTATGTCCAAAAGATGAAAACGGGATAAAACCATTGAACACCCCATTTTCTACACAACGATTTTCGCTTCTACGGGCACATTGTTTTAGCTACGATGCCGCACCTGCGGAAAGATCCATCGCAAGTGCGGTTCCAGCTAATACCATGAAGTTCTGCTTCTGCGGAGCAATTGCTCGCACCTGTGAGCCCGCTTATGTGGGTCCTCGACCGCAGCTGCGGTCCTTCACAAGTTCCTCACATCTCCTCTTCTGCAGAAAAACACTCACGCCTATAGATGCGCATCTGCGCCTAGGTGTCTGCACCTGCGAAGCTAGGCCTGAGCTTGACTTCCCTGCTTCTGCGATGCACCCTTATGCACATGTGGCCAAACCCTCCGCTGATGTGGTGACACCAGAACAACAAACCTTAGCAATTCATTCAAGTCAACAATTATTCTGAATTCAATCCGAGTCACACCCAGGGCCCCCGGGACACCGTCCGAATATACTAACAAGTTCTAAAACATATAACGGACTTACTCGAGGACAAAAATCACATCAATTCTATGAATCCTAATACAATTCAAGCCTATTGAAACTATGAACATCCGACTTCCAAAACTAATGCCGATTCATACTAAAACAACTTCGATTGACCTAAATTTTTGACACAAGTCATAAATGACATGAGAGACCTATTCCAATTTTAGAATCAGAATCCAACCCAGATATCAATAAAGTCATCTCCCAGTCAAACTTCTTAACTTCCAAACCTTCAACTTTCTAACTTTTGCCAATTCAAGCCGAAACTATCTACAAACATCCAAATCAATATCCGGACACGCTCCTAAGTCCAAAATCACCATTCGAAGCTATAGGAACAATCAAAATTCCATTCCGGAGTTGTCTACAAAAAAGTCAAAGTACAGTCAACTCCCTCAACTTAAACTTCAACCTGAGGGAGTAGGTGCCCCATTTCACTCTAAACTCACCTGAACCCAAACGAAACACCCCTAGCATGTCACAAAACCATAATAAATCATAGAGGTGGCAATAAATAGGAGATTGGGGCAAAAAATCTTTAAATGACCGGTCGGGTCCTTACATCCTCCCTCTCTTAAAACAAACGTTTGTCCTCGGACGATTATAGAGACATACATGACGTGGTGAAAAGATGAGGATAATTGCTACGCATTTCATGCTTGATATCCCAAGTCGCCTCCTCTAGTGGTTGACCCCTCCACTGAACCTTCAATGAAGCAATGCTCTTCAACCTTCACTTTCGGACCTGCCTGTCAAAGATGGCCATCGGCTCCTCATCATAAGACAAATCCTTGGCCTACTGTACTGAGCAAAATCCAACACATGGGATGGATCACCGTGATACTTTTGTAGAATAGAAACATTTAATACTAGATGAACTGTTGCTAGACTAGGTGGCAATGCAAGCTTGTAGCCCACCTCCCTAATCCTCTCAAGAATCTCAAAATGTCCGATATACGGAGGGCTCAACTTACCCTTCTTCCCGAACTTCATAACACCCTTCATAGGAGAAACCTACAGTAAGACCCTCTCTCCAACCATGAATACAACATCGCGAACCTTCCGATCCTCAAAAATCTATTGTCTAGATTGGGCTGTATGAAGCTGATCTTGAATCAACTTAGCCTTTTCCAAAGCATACTGAACAAAGTTTGTACCCAATAGCCTCGCCTCTCGTGGCTCAAACTAACCCACTAGAGACCGACACTGCCACCCATACAAGGCCTCATATGGAGCCATCTGAATACTCGATTGTTAGATATTATTGTAAGAAAAATCCTCAAGCGGCAAGAACTGATCTCAATAACCCCCGAACTCCATAACATAGGAACAAAGCATATCCTCCAATTTATAAATAGTGCGCTCAGACTGTCCGTCCATCTGAGGGTAAAATGTTGTACTCAATTCAACTTGTGTGCCCAACTCACGTTGTACGAATTTCTAGAAGCGCAATGTAAACTGCGTACCCCTGTCAGAGATGATAGATATCGGCACGCCATGAAGTCGGACAATCTTGCGAATATAGACTTGAGCCAGCTGCTCTGAAGAATAAGTAGTCACCACTGGAATGAAGTGAGCTGACCTAGTTCATATCCAGAATCACCCATACTGCATCAAGTTTCTTTTCAGTCTGTGGGAGCCCAACAACGAAATCCATGGTAACTCGCTCCCATTTGCACTAGGGGATCTCAAGCCTCTAAAGTAACCCACCTGGCCGCTGATGCTCATACTTCACATGCTGACAATTTAGTCACTGAGCCACATACTCCAGTATGTCTTTCTTCATCGTCCACCAGCAATAGTTCTGCCTCCAGTGCTGACACATCTTAGTGGAACCCAGATGAATGGAGCACTGCGAACTGTGGGACTCCTGCAAAATAAACTCTTGCAACCCATCAGCATTGGCACACATAGCCGGCCCTGCATCTGCAACACACCGTCATCTTCAATAGTAACCTTCTTGGCATCGTCGTGTTTGACTATGTCCTTGAGAATAAGCAATTAAGGGTCGTCATACTGACGCTCTCTGATACAATTATATAAGGAAGACCAAAAAACCACGCAAGATAGAACTCGACTCAGATCTAAAACGTCCAACCTAACAAAGTGGTTGGCTAACGCCTGAACCTCCAATGCTAATGGCCTCTCCATTGCCGGTAGATATGCTAAAC
>AWOL01S0018289.1:2440-40022 GCA_000715115.1 Nicotiana otophora
GAATGAACTAGCACCTGCAGCTAGCAAGCATTGAGGTTCAGATCAGAGTCTGCATGAAGAACCAGCCAAGACTCAAGATCACGCTTCAAAAGACTCATAGATAGGAATCTTGTAACTCGTAGCTGATAGGCTTAGTTAGTCTTTTTCATTTTGACTTTGGTGTAATAAGGAGCCCAGCTAGCAGTAAACAGCAGAAACAACAGTGAAATCACAGCTTCTCGGTAGTCCCAGCTACCTAAACTTCTAGAACTACACTAAACTTATTCCTTTATAGCCAAAGATATGTAGGCAACCTGCGAAGCAAGGTTCGGTCAAACTTTTCAAAAAACGCTTCCCATGGAGTATCCAAACGGGTAAAAATTACTCGTAATTGCTCACTTTATCTTTGCCCGAAAACTCTTCATGTTTTCGAGCAAAGAGGGGCAGCTGTGAGCACCTGACTTTTGCCCCACATATGAAATTACTCCTAAAAAATAATCTAAAAAATAATTTTAATTGTTTTATGAACTTTAGAAGTTTTTCTTTATTTGTTTTACATTTATTCACATTGTTTATGCATGTTAGGAATATCGTAAATCATAAAATCATAAAAATATTCAAATCTTAATTTCATAGCATTTTAGTTTTTAAATTGCATTTTTAGAATTTAATTACATTGTTAAATACATTATTTAAATATCTAAAATACCAAAAAATACATTAGTAACTCTACATGCATTCTTAGGCTAGTTAATTAATTAGGTCATTAGTCAATTAGTGAGTAAAATATATATAATAGTTTAGCCACACAAACTGGTTTAGTCAAGCCCATCCCTTTAGAAGCCCAATTTGCATGACCCGCCTGGCCCAACCGAACCCCCTCTCTTTAAGGGACCCTAATTCCCTTTCTATTCTGAAAAAAAAAACGGACAAACTACCCCTTTCCCTAAAAAACCCTAGCTGCCTCTTTCTTCTTCTTCACACATATAGACACACGATTCTTACTCATGTAATTCACACCTCCATTTTCATTCACCTACATATACACCCCTAGTAATACAAATCCCACAGATCTGAAGCCGATTGAGAAAAACAAAAACAAAATTATGAATTAAAAGGTTTGAATTCGAGATCTGAGATGCAAAATTTCGAAATAAAAACAAAAGAAAAGAGTGAATTTCAAGGAGAACTAAAGCTGAATCAATTATTGTGGATTGGTGAAGCTTGAATATTTTTCTGATTTTTTTCAAAGGCTATTAAGTTCGAAATCTGCTGCTGTTTGCTGGAATTTCTTGCTGAGCTTCGTCTTCACTATTTTGCTAGCCTTGATTTGGCTCAATTCAGCTATTTCCTTCGCCTAGCAGAAATTCTGCCCTTTCTCGGCTGGAAGTTGCTTGCCGAGTTCCATATTTGGTCTCTCCTTGCTGTTTTTTGGTATGTAGCTATAACTTTGTATGCTTCCGTTAAGATATTAATTTGAAGATCTGAATTTTCAGTTCTGTTTCATATGATATGTTTTTTCTTGCTGTTTGATGAATAACTTAGTTTAATTCTAAGGATTTGATTCTTAGGTTAATTCTAAGTCAAAGTAAATAACCTTGTATGTTTTAATCCACCAAACACCTTTAAATTTTAAGTTGTTGAGCATTCTACGTACTTTGACCTTTTTATCTTTAATTGATCTAAATATTTATAATGTGGACTCTTCTTTCTTGTGTGAGAATTGAACTGTACAGGTAAATTATAGTAGCTGAAAGACACGTAATTAGAATGGTGTATAACTTTAAATGGTGTTATTAACTTATAAATGGGTTTAGTGTATCTGAACATTTTTTCACGCTTAACTAGGGAAAGAATGTACATTTTTAGTCAATACTTTGGATCCAATTGTTCATGCCTTAATTAGTACTATAGAAATATTAATCCCAAAGCAATTGAGCTGTTATAAAATTAGTTGAGAGCAGATCGTGGAATTTCGGTTGTTAACGTGATGTTACTAGAAATTGGTTTTGGGTTTTGTACCTTTGTCTGTCGATTCTGGAGGACGTAGAGATTGCTTTAAATTTTGGAAGAAAACATGTCAAGGTGTAGGCAATAATAGTTAAGTGATAATACTTTCCCACAATAACTTCATAACTAATTCATATCGTAGCTTGTTTTAGGCGCGATTAATAAATCATCGTGACTATGGGTACGGTTCTCGTGGCATAGTCATGATACGTAATCCCCAATTCGAGTGTGCGTCTCACGTGACTCGACCATGACTTCAAATGTTAATAATAAAATCAACATGTTGTAAATCGCGGGTGCATTTCACGTGGCGCGATTCGTAATGTGTACAAAAACAAACGAGTGCGCGACATCGCGGCTTATTCAAATAAACTCCATAAATAATTAAAAATGGTTAAAAAGCTAAAATGCACAATAGGTTATAAAACTTCCTATCGTAGAAACTTTGTCACAATTAGAATCCAATTATTAATGTTGAAGGTTTAACATTCACAAAATTTAAATTCCAAAGTCGCTCGGCAAAAATTAGTAATTAATGCCTTGTCGCTACAACCACGGGCACTTGAGTAACTAGGACCATGTCTTAAGTCTAAGCATATCTTTTCAACTTTGCTTACTATTTTGGCTTCTTCGATCTCTCTCCATAAAACCAAAATATCATCTAAGTTTCTAAGGACACCACACATTCTGAACACAATGTAACCCAGCCAATAGTATCAAAGCTGTTCCCATACTGCAGTGTTGACTTTGACCTACCTAAATTCACCTTTTAGCACTAGAGACGGATCTATAATTTAAGTTTTATGGGTTCAAGCTTTAAGATTTTTAGCATTGAACTCATTTTATTTTTAAAGTTATGTGTTCATATTGCTACATATTGCAATATTAATAAATTTATATTTCGCGCCAAAAGATAATTAGATTCAATAAACCGATACCGATACATTGCATCCGCCTCTGCTTTGCACGATATTCATCAGTAATATAAAAATGGCAGCAAAAACATCTCATACCCTGCGTCTCTATGCCAAATCAAATGATATCTAAAATAAGAAGAAAAAAAGTAATTCGTAAGTAATTGACTCAATTCTATACCCATTTTCCAAATATATAACCTATATTACTATTTGTAAAGTTGCCGGGCAAATTCTTAGACATGTGTCCATCCTCAGACTTGAAAAGGGTCGAAATACATCATTAATTCTTTTCGTTTACTATCATAAAATATCCATAAGAAAATAATCACATAATAAATAATACAAACATAAAATTTATACTTCTTAGATCTGGCTTTCATCGAATGAAAATGAGGATGAGATTGAAGAAAGTCGCTATAATTTTATCCTCTATAGAAGGAGACCACCTCGTACTAATGTTAATAAAAAAAAAACTTAAACTAAATTAGGATTACTGACCCTGTTAGAATTGTCCAATAGAGACACTTCCCATCGTAGAAACTTCGTAAAGTCCCTGTGATGTAGACATTGAATAGAAATGCCTTGTCTCTACAAGTCCACTTGCCTTACTTGGACCATAGCATTTTGTGGCTGAGGACGGTTGCGGGCTTTGTGATTGGAAGAGGTGGCCATCAATCCATTCCTCACCTTGCCACATTATTCACGTATAATTTTGTCAAAATATATAATTGCTCTGATGGTAAGCACCTTCCACTTCCAACCAAGATGTTGTGAGTTCGAGTCACCCCAAGAGCAAGGTGGGGAGTTCTTGGAGGGAAGGATGCCGAGGGTCATTTGGAAACAGCCTCTCTACCCCAGGGTAGGGGTAAGGTCTGCGTACACACTACCCTCCTCAGACCCCACTAGTGGGATTATACTGGGTTGTTGTTGTTGTTGTAATTTTGTCAAAATATATAATTGCTCTGATGGTAAGCACCTTCCACTTCCAACCAAGATGTTGTGAGTTCGAGTCACCCCAAGAGCAAGGTGGGGAGTTCTTGGAGGGAAGGATGCCGAGGGTCATTTGGAAACAGCCTCTCTACCCCAGGGTAGGGGTAAGGTCTGCGTACACACTACCCTCCTCAGACCCCACTAGTGGGATTATACTGGGTTGTTGTTGTTGTTGTAATTTTGTCAAAATATATAATTGCTCTGATGGTAAGCACCTTCCACTTCCAACCAAGATGTTGTGAGTTCGAGTCACCCCAAGAGCAAGGTGGGGAGTTCTTGGAGGGAAGGATGCCGAGGGTCATTTGGAAACAGCCTCTCTACCCCAGGGTAGGGGTAAGGTCTGCGTACACACTACCCTCCTCAGACCCCACTAGTGGGATTATACTGGGTTGTTGTTGTTGTTGTAATTTTGTCAAAATATATAATTGCTCTGATGGTAAGCACCTTCCACTTCCAACCAAGATGTTGTGAGTTCGAGTCACCCCAAGAGCAAGGTGGGGAGTTCTTGGAGGGAAGGATGCCGAGGGTCATTTGGAAACAGCCTCTCTACCCCAGGGTAGGGGTAAGGTCTGCGTACACACTACCCTCCTCAGACCCCACTAGTGGGATTATACTGGGTTGTTGTTGTTGTTGTAATTTTGTCAAAATATATAATTGCTCTGATGGTAAGCACCTTCCACTTCCAACCAAGATGTTGTGAGTTCGAGTCACCCCAAGAGCAAGGTGGGGAGTTCTTGGAGGGAAGGATGCCGAGGGTCATTTGGAAACAGCCTCTCTACCCCAGGGTAGGGGTAAGGTCTGCGTACACACTACCCTCCTCAGACCCCACTAGTGGGATTATACTGGGTTGTTGTTGTTGTTGTAATTTTGTCAAAATATCTTTAAAATAATTTCTTTTATTTGATATTTATATATGACCATAACAAAAAAAATTATTTAGTAATTATACAATTCATAAGAAAACAACACATATTAATTAAATCTTGATAAAAGTTGGGCAGGTTGGGCTATGACCCAAATTTTAGTTCATCTTGACCTAACGCATCTCAACCCAAATAATTTTATTGACTCAACTCATTTTGACATGTCCAAAATCGGCATTACCAGCCCATTTGACACCCCTAAACCTCAATATACTCCTCTTCGTTGTGATAATACTCTTCTTCTTCATTCTCGTCCCCTTCATCGTAATAGTACTCAACAAGTAAATAGAAGATGCAAAACAATATAAGCACTATCTTGAAGAAACAAAAGCTATAAGCAAAACAGCTACCACTTTTATGGATAACTACATCATCCAATACCAGGGTCTCCGCTTTCAAATAATTACAAATAAAGGAAACAGCACATACAAAAAAACTCATTACATGTACAATGTGCATAAAAAGGACTATACTTTTATTTGAGATTGTACCTTTTTTCTCTTTCGTTAGTTTTATATTGTGGATAACTCTACTTAACATCTTCACCCTGATTTCGATAACACTAGCTAGACCAATGTTCCTTTACTCTCCTTTCTTTTCAAAATATTAAATGACCAAGAATTTGTAGGTCCTCCTGTCCTAGCCCATCTGCTTATCATATATTCAATTTATAGGTTAGCATACTAATTAAGTAGATGAGCTTAATTTATTGTTTTTTACATTATATGTAGGGCAAAGCGTCAAAATATTATGGCCATTCTTAGGGACGAAACAGCATCTTGCACGTTGCTTTTTAATTATTTCGTATTTTTGTTTTAGCAATCTTAAAACATTTCCCCTTTGCCACTTAAAAAGAATAGGAAATCTAAGAAAGACTATGGAATACATGAGAAGAGAATTCTTTTCTTTTTCTAATTAAAGAATACTTGATAGCTAGAATAAAATTCGTGATCAATCTTCATGTGGCTTGATAAGAATGTTGAGTGGATAATAACAACAACAACAACAATAATAATAATAATAATAATAATAATAATAATAATAATAATAATAATAATATATAATAATGGATTTAATTTCTACACATTGATACTGTATCCATTAAATATGAAAAATAAGAATTTTTTATTGTTAAATTGCACTGATTATGCAAAAGTTCATCTACGGGTCGGTACCGTCAATGGATAAAAGATAAACCCATAATAAAAATTTACAATAATCTCGTCTAATTCGGAAATGTGGTTTGTATATGTGCACGCGCCACAGGCGCGGAGCTAGCCTTGCAGTTTCAGGTTCGGTCGAACCCAATAACTTTCGTTCAAATCTTATATTCGTCGTAAGAAATTCATTGAATATATACAAATTATTAATCTAGAACTAACTGAAAACCTGAATACATAAATTTCAAATTTTAGCTCCATCTTTATGCACAAATTAAATTAAAGTAATAGAGAAAATATATGGAGAAGGATGATCAGTAGTAAACTGGTAGCTAGGCCTAGAAGAGAGAAGATGCTAATTAAGAGGTAAAAGATTGGAGCCACTGATTAGCATCAACGAAAGACGAGTTGAGGAAGGGAAGAGCTTGTGTATCATTTAGTCTTTGAACATATGGTGCCCTCAATGTCATACTGGATCCTGCTCCTGAACAATTGTACTCCCCATAAAATATTGTCCTGTATGTATTATTTTAGTCTGTTAAACTTTACAACCAATAATATAAGTCAAATGATAATGTTAAGTTGAAAACAAATAAATTTCATTATGATAAGCACTATATAAAATAAGGTTCTTAGTGCCGACGTTTAAAGATTAATCTTCTTGCATTTAACAGCTAACTTTAATGTTTGTTATTGTTTGAGCGTTATAGGAATATAATATATTCGGTGATGACGTTCTACGACGCCTATTTTTTAGTCGCTACCAAAAATTGTGCTATCAATCTTCAGTAGTGACCTATCTAAAATTCATTTTGTGGCGAACGTAGTCTCCCTAAAAACTAATAATAATAATAATAATAATAATAATAATAATAATAATAATACAGGGGCGGATGCACATTCACATTGTTCCAAGCTTTGATGAAATTTCTTCACAAAAATTAAATGTAAAATAAAAAATAATTTTGATTAACTAATACTTTTTATGATAAGAAGTAATACTTTAAAAATTAGATTTAACAACTTACTTTAATATTTCTTTACAGTTAGAGCACAAGAAGGAAAAAAGAGGTTTTTCGTGACGACTGTTTGTGGCGATAAGACGAGTCGCCATCACAGGTAGAGCTATATGTTATTGTTATCAATGGCGACTACCAATGCCGGGAAATAAATCGGTGGCGGTAGATTTGGTCGCCACTGAAAGTAATGCCATTGACATATATCACTACCTTTGTGTGGCGACCACTCGCCACAGAACATCGTCATTGAAATTTCCTATAATGTTCTAACAATAACGAACATGCAAGTGAGTTGTTGAAGCAGAGAATATTATTTTTTAAAGTATTAATTTTCTCATAGAATATTAGTTAATTGATACCGTTTTTATTTTTATTTTTATAATTTACATATATTTTTTGTGAATATTTCTCGCGCTTGGAACAATGTAAATCATGTGCATCCGCCCATTTGCATTATTTGTTACTTTATTGTTAGATTTTATGGTGAATTGCCACAAAAAGTAAATAGATACACCACAAAATAGATTTTAGGTAGGTCGCTACTCAAAAGTGGCAGCACTAATATTGGTGGCAACTAAAGAAATTGCCAAAAGACCGTCGTGATTGAAAATTTTGTTTCGTCTAGTGAAGGTATGTTGGAGAAGATTAGTTTGTAAGTAACAATTATGGTGCGCCTAAGTGGATATTCATCCTTAGATTAGTTGCTCGTGAGTAGAGGTGTCAAATGAGCGGGTTGGGTTGATTTTGGGCAGGTCGGAATGGGTTGAGTCTATAAATAAGCGGGTCAAAATAGGCTGAGTCTATAAATGAGCGGGTCAAATGACCCGCCTAAAAGTTACTTGGGCTGAAATGGGTTGGGTCAAGATGGGCTAAAATTTGGGTTACAACCCAACCCGTCCAACTCTTATCATGCTTTAATTAATAATGTATTATTTTCTTATGAATTATATAAATACTAAATAAAACTTTTTTCCTTTTGTTATGGTCATATATAATATATCAAACCAAAAGAAAAATAATTATTTCTAAGATATTTTGGCAAAGCTACTCATGGATCAATTTGGGCTAAAAATCAGCTCAATTTTAAATGTTTGAGATGGGTTGGGTCAAGATGGACTGAGTTTAGTAAATGGGCGGGTCAATAACCAGTCCAACTTTGGACATGTCGGACGGGTTAATAACCAGCCCAATCTTGGACGGGTCATTTGTGCTTGGCCCAAATTTGACAGCCCTTACTCATGAGAAACTATACACAAGGTGACAAGGGATAGGTTGGCAAAATGGGGTGTACTGTCAAATCAACTATGCCCTCTTTGTAATCCGGAGGAGATGAGTATTGTTCATTCGTTTTTCAAATGTGTGAAGTTGCAGCTGTGATATATGGCACAAAATGTTACTACATTGGTAGGGGATATCCAGGCAAGTAATGGGATGGACTGAAGAGAAGAACTGGGTTGCAACTCACTTTAATGGGAAAAGTTCCAACGTTGAGTTGTAAAAAAAAAAAATTATTACGATAGTTTAATCTTTTAGATGAGATAAAACGACTTAACTGATCTCTTGAAGGGTCGTTAAAGTCGTTCCAGCCCTCAGGAGCGATGATATCAGTCATGTAAGTGTTAGCAAAGACGACAGTGGAGTAAGGCCTCCATGCACGCCCCAACCAAATCCTACCAGTCCCTCCCAAAGTACAGTTCACAAATGCAAAGCCACTGTTTTCGTCTTTGGTAGCTCGGCCATGTGCTGTCACAGCGCCATTTATCGACTTAACTCCTGCTGCTACTGGGCTTGCTATTGATATCAACTGGCAGTTCTGCATGTTCTTGAAACTATTAGTAATACTCCTTATAGAAACCTCTTCAAACTTTATACTGTTAGTTCATTTGATTTTAACTACTAGGTGCATGATATGTGCTTGTTTTGATTAAAAAGAAATGGAATACGTGAAATATTATGTATTTTATGGGATAATGAAAACATGTACTTTGAACTTTAAGCAATCTATTCGTACTTGTGACATGATAAATGCTAAGTGCGAAAATCACTTAATAACTTTAATTATAAGAGTATTTGTCTAAATTATAAGAGTCACTACAGAAAATGTGATTTTTAACCACAAAATGATTAGCTACAATAGAAAATTCGTCACTAATTGTCCAGTTTTTGTAACAAAAATTATATTTCGTACTTAATTAACACACTCTACTGAATGAAAAATAGTAATGAAATTACTTATCGTTTTTCTAAAACGTTAAATATTTTAAAACAAATTCAGTACTAAATGTTTAGGTGAAATAAAAGTTATACCTCGTACAATGATTTGCCATTGCCAAAAATAAAGTCGATGGAACCCTGAATATAACAATCCTTGAAGTAATGGCGACCCCTATCGTCATGAAGTGTATCCTGAGCTCCAAAAAATCCACAACCCCAAAAGGCAGCTTCATCTCCTGCTATCCTTATCGCCACTGCTTGCGCTCCTATCGCCCCTGGCCCCGGCATTGGAGCTACATTCTGTATTAATGTCGACAATAAAATATGTTACAGGCTGCTTAAAATATTACAAAACCGGAGCAAGTAAAACTGTAACAGCACGAAAATGAAAATGATATAATATACCATGAAACTTATATTCTTGGCAATGAAGTTGGTAGAGAAAATTTGGACAGATCCACTGTAAAATGTGCCATTTGCAGAATTGGCAGTGTCATTCCATACAATAGCTGTTGTGGTATACCCTTGCCCTTGAAATGTGATATTAGGTTTTGTTTTTGGAATAATTACTTTTTCACTGCATTTCATAACAAATAAAAATAATACGTTACATAATAAAACAAGAGAAATTAACAAAAGTCACTTAGCTTCCAAACCAATAGAACTACTCCAATTCTTACAAATAAATGCCATTGTTTATCCATATTAAGCTTCTTTTCACGCTAAAATTCCCAACTGCATCAACTGCAGCTTGCACTGTAGTGAAATTACAACATCCATTATGATCAACGCATACAATGGACGTTGTATTAGTGTCTATAGTAGGGAAATTGGGTGAAAATTTGTCACATATTGATATTTTTGCCTTATCATCATCAGAATGATGGCGATGATCGTGATGGCGTCGATTAACATTAAAAATGCAGTTGAAGTACGTGAAATTTGTTGATACAAAAACAGCGGTTATTGCTATGAAAAGTGGGAAAGCTATGGCTTTAGGATTCATTTTTCTGACTGCAATGATACACAAAGAAGGTGACAAATATATAACTAGGAGAAGGATGATATTTAAAAATGTGAGTTTTTGGATTATATCCTTTTAAAATTGATGATGAAAGAGATAAGAAATTAGAGAACTGTTTGAATGAAGTGTAAGAATGGTGTGGCATGCCTTGCAAATTACCCTTTCCTTTTCTGTTCTTTTTTTGGGACAAGCGGTACCTACCAAAACTTCAAATGGATGATGGATTCTTGAGCCTATAATTGATAAGACCATTCAGTAGCAAAGCCAAAAATTTCGGGGTATTCAAATTTGAAACAAGTAAAAAAATAAATTCCGACAAAGAGTATTCAATATATATAACGTACCTCTAAAACATGATATTTTACCTATATATGCAGTGTAATTTCACGACAAAGGGTGGTCAGTTGACTACCCTTGTCAATGTGTAGCTTCGCCACTGAGACCATTGCTCTAATTAGCAAAGTTGAGAATCCCTGCTAATAGAAAGAAGATTAAGAGTCTTGGGCATCGTTTGTATTGTATTTTCCTTTTTTTAAAGGATTAAGATATCTGAATTTAAAATATTATCTTTAAATTTTAATATTGGATAATATATAAAAACTATTTGTTTCTCAGCATAATATTTAGATGAGTATAATTTATCTATATTTAATAGCTAATGAATAAAAAAATTAAAATAAAATAATAATCTACTTAAATATTAAACTAACAAAATATTAGAGAAATCTTAATTTAAATATATGGTGTTATAAAGCCCAAGCGTTGGAGGGGCGGTTGTTGGCTCTGGGAGCTTGGAGGAGCAGTGGCGACGCGAGCACTATGTGGTCAGCGACAGCAGACTGTATTAGGGAGGCTGCGAGAGAGGTGTTAGGGGTCTCGACGGGCGTCTCTGGTGGGCACAAAGGAGACTGGTGGTGGAATGAAGTGGTCCAAGGTAAAGTTGAAGCAAAGAAGGCGGCGTACCTGAAGTTAGTGGGGAGCATAAGTGAAGAGGAGAGGCGAGTGTGCATGGAGAGGTATAAGGCAGCTAGGAAGGAGGCTAAGCTGGCGGTCACAGAGGCTAAGACTGCGGGTTATGGTCGTATGTACGAGGAATTGGGGAAAAAAGGTGGGGAGAAGAAGTTATTCCGGCTGGCCAAGTTGAGGGAGAGGAAGGCTCGAGATTTGGACCAAGTGAGATGTATCAAGGACGAAGATGGTAGAGTATTGATGGAAGATGCCCAGATTAAGAGGAGATGGCAGACTTACTTTCATAAACTTCTGAATGAAGAAGGGGATCGGGATATTGTGCTAGGCGAATTGGAGCATTCCGAGAGTCACCGTGACTTTGGGTACTGCAGGCGTATCGAGGTTGAGGAGGTCGTGGAAGCTATGCGTAAGATGAGTAGGGGCAGAGCGACCGGTCCAGACGAGATTCCGGTGGAATTTTGGAAGTGTGTGGGGCGAGCAGGTTTGGAGTGGTTGACTAGGTTGTTTAATAGTATTTTTGAGGGGAAGAGGATGCCGGATGAGTGGAGGTGGAGCACGGTGGTTCCATTGTATAAGAACAAAGGTGATATCCAGAGTTGTAACAATTATAGGGGTATCAAATTACTGAGTCATACCATGAAAGTGTGGGAGAGGGTGGTTGAAGCGAGGGTGAGGATGACGGTGTCTGTATCCGACAACCAGTTCGGGTTCATGCCGGGTCGTTCGACTACAGAAGCTATACACCTTGTTAGAAGGTTGGTGGAACTATACAGAGAGAGGAAGAAGGATCTGCACATGGTGTTTATTGACCTAGAGAAAGCGTACGACAAGGTTCCTAGAGAAATTCTCTGGAGATGCCTGGAGGCTAAAGGTGTGTCGGTTCCCTACATTATGGCGATTAAGGACATGTATGATGGGGCTAAGACACGGGTTAGGACAGTAGGAGGCGACTCTGAGCATTTTCCGGTTGTAATGGGGTTACACCAAGGTTCGGCACTCAGTCCGTTCTTATTCGCCCTGGTGATGGACGCGTTAACAAACCATATTCAAGGGGATGTGCCATGGTGCATGCTATTCGCCGATGACATAGTTCTGATTGATGAGTCACGAGTCGGTGTTAACGAGAGGCTGGAGGTTTGGAGACAAGCACTTGAGTCTAAGGGTTTCAAGTTGAGCAGGACGAAGACGGAGTACCTGGAGTGTAAGTTTAGCGCTGAGCCAGAGGAAGTGGACGAGGATGTGAGGCTTGATTCGCAGGCCATCCCGAGTAGAGGCAGCTTCAAGTACCTTGGTTCGGTTATCCAGGGGGGAGGGGAGATCGACGAGGATGTCACACACCGTATTGGGGTAGGATGGATGAAGTGGAGGTTAGCATCTGGAGTCTTGTGTGACAAGAGAGTGCCACCGATAATCAAAGGTAAGTTTTATAAAGCGGTAGTTAGACCGGCCATGATGTATGGGGTTGAGTGTTGGCCTGTTAAGAAATCACATATCCAGAAGATGAAAGTAGCAGAAATGAGGATGTTGCGGTGGATGTGCGGGCACACTAGGATAGATAAGATTAGGAATGATGATATTCGGGAGAAGGTGCATGTGGCTCCCATTGATGACAAGATGCGGGAAGCGAGGCTTAGATGGTTCGGACATGTTCAGAGGAGAAGCCCAGATGCTCCGGTACGGAGGTGTGAGCAGCTAGTGGTGGAAGGCATGAGAAGAGGTAGAGGGCGGCCTAAGAAGTATTGGGGAGAGGTGATCAGACAGGATATGGCGAAACTCCAGATTTCTGAGGACATGACACTTGATAGGAAGATGTGGAGGTCGAGTATTAGGGTTGTAGGTTAGGAGGTAGTTGAGTCCTGCCTTACTTCGTACTATTGTGGGACTATCCATTTAGGGGTTTTGTCTAAGATAGCTAGTGTCAATATTGTGACTTACTATTTCGCTTTTTTGTGTATGTCCTATTTATTAGCTATCGTTTTTGCTTTGCATCTTTCCTCTGGATTTCACGGTGTTCTTATTTTTATTTTGATTGTTATGGCGGTACTAATATTGTCTCCCTCCCCTTTGTCTCTCATCTCCCTTTGCTTTGCATCTTTCTTCTGAATTTCATGGTATTGCTATTTATCATATGAGTGTTGTTGTGATACTAATATTGTCTCTCCCTTTTTTTTTTGAGCCGAGAGTCTTTCGGAAACAGCCTCTCTACTCCTTCGGGGTAGGGGTAAGGTCTGCATACACACTACCCTCCCCAGACCCCATTAATGAGATTCTACTGGGTTGTTGTTGCGTTATAAAAACTATTTGTTTGATGAAGGATGCTCTAAAAGATAGTCTTTTAGAATCAATGATGATTGTGAGGTGATGATAGGTTGTACTCAGTCTTTTTACAACAGCACTTGCAACTTTTTATTTATTACTCGTAATATCCAAATGACATAAAATTCGCTCAAATGTACTACTATTCTGCAGGAACAGAACTAATTGAAATTAAGAGTAATTGTTGATTGGAGGTTATTTTGAAGCCCGTTAATTAGTCCCTTTAAACAAGGTGGATTGCTCTGATGGTAAGCACCCTCCACTTCCAATCAAGAGGTTGTGAGTTCGAGTCACCCCAAGAGCAAGGTGGGGAGTTCTTGGAGGGAAGGATGTCGAGGGTCATTTGGAAACAGCCTCTCTACCCCAGGGTAGGGGTAAGGTCTGCGTACACACTACCCTCCCCAGACCCCACTAGTGGGATTATACTGGGTTGTTGTTGTTGTTGTTGTTGTTAATTAGTCCCTTGCCAATCATCTTTGGACTTTTAACATATTTGGTCGGTTGGCTTAAAATAATAAAAAATATATATTTTTTGTAAAGTAATATTTAATATATAAAATATATATTTGTCGGCTATTATTTTAAAAGGCGGGCGTGGATTTCCGTCATCTTTTGTGAGAAATGTTAGGTGAAATTTTCCTGAATCCATCTTCCTAAAAGAGGATATGCTGCTGCTATTGTTATTGGTAGAAATGCAATTTTGAGTTTAGATTTCTACACTTGGAAGCAACTCAAAGACAGTTTGGCTGATAATAGTTAAATTTCAATGTCAGGTCCAAGTTGGGGTATGTTCTGAAGAATGGAATCAATATTAGATTAGTTAATTAACGAGTAATTTTTAGAAACCGCTATTGTTTAGTGATTATTAACTTCTTATAGCTACCATATATATAATTACTTTATATAGCTACTATTCAGTTGTTAATGTAGTGTATTCGTAGTATTCGCGATGCTGTATTCATGAATACAGCAGCAAAAAGCGCATAAAAATAAAGGTAGTCCAGTTGTGCGCGCATGTATTCGCGCTATGTATTCCTGAATATAGCAGCAAAAAGCGCCTAAAATCAGGGCAGTCCGGCTGTACGCGCATGTATTCACATGTATTTGCGCCATGTATTTATGAATACAATAACGGCAATCACCTTAAAAATAGGTATGTCCATCTGTGTAAGAGGAGGAAAAACATAAATAGCGTATTTCATGCCTCAATGGTAGTATATACCATAAATACTTATTTTGTTATAAAATATAAAAGGTAGCTATAGAAATAATATATTAAAATAATTTTGGTTTATAATAAATAGGGTGTATACCTTTGCTATAGGAGATAAAATTTCTTTAATTAATTAGCAAAAAAGGTGGAAGTTTGTTATTTTTACAATTAGAAAAAAAATACTCCACCCAATCTTGTCATCGCCAAAAGGAATCTAATGAAATAGAGTAGCCGTAGAAAATACTAAAGAGTAATGTGAATTAGTGGTATTACACGAAGAAAAAAAGGTTTAGGGTGAGGAAATTAAAATTGACTTTGTCAAGATAATATAATATCTAATTTTCCGCTTTACACGTTCAGTGGGACCCGTAAGCTCCCATACATCTCCTATATTCACTTACCGTCCATTTCTCATTCAACAAGTCAACATGCCATTTTTTCCCCTTTTCCTTCTTTATTAGAGTAGTTAATAAATAATTTTTTCAATGTTATATTCAGTGAGAGAAAATATAATTTTACACACTGTTACTTTAACTTAACTTATTTGTAATAAATAATTTAATATATTTTTCATATTATCAAGTCATGTAAATATTTGCTACTGCATACTATATTTTAACATAAGAATATAATTTAGTAGGAGTACTATATTGCCAATATGCAAAATTTATTTATTTATCCCCTTAACCATACGTGCAGTCGTTTTCCACTTGAATTTTCGCCAAATAGGAGAAAGTGTGCGGTGTGCCCCCGCAGACCCGCTTCAATTTTATGAACATCTTTTTCTTTTTCGTAGAAAACTGTTTCATCAAATTATACTTTATTACTATAGTTGAGTTACTATAGATTAAGATTACGTATTAATTTAACTCCAGATTATTAGTAAGAGTGTATGTGAAGACATACCTCATGTATTTATTATATTTGTGAAAATACCATATACGAGTAAATATTTACCTGTATTATCTAGTATGGTCTCTCACTATGTACTAGCTGAAAATTTAATATATAAACATATTATTATCCTATTAACAAGACACAAAAACAAAGTGAAACAACTGGCCCTAATTTTTGACAGAGCAAAAAGATGATATATATCTGATAGTTGGAATTTGGAACAGTTAGAATTCCAGTGAGGCTTGGCCCTCAAAGTTTTGACGTGTCTACGTATGCTTTAATATTTACAATTGTACTTAATAAAATTCCCTAAAGTTCCACTCAATCAGAAGTACTTTCAGTCCTATGAACTTGCAATACTCCAATTCTTATTTTCTTTTATACATACATCACTGCGAAGGTAGAAGTTTCCTCAAGGGTGTTTATATTTAAAAAAAATAAAAACAAAATTCGACAAATAGTATTCAATATATGTTATGTACCTCTAAAATATAATATTTTATCTATATATACAGTATAATTTTTCGATAAAGGGCGATCAATTGAGCACCCTAACCAAAGTGTAGTTTCACCCATGCGTACTTGCGTTATTCCGCATGGTAAAAATAATCGCACAGAAAGAGCATCAAACCCTATATTAGTCCAAATAGTAACATTTATTTTTTTCAAAAGGAAATAAATAAAGAAATCAAGAAAAAGATTACATATCAAAAAGAGGAAAATACATTGTAAACAAAATTTGAAGTACTCCTATATATGTAAAACAAAAAGCAGCAGTGGGGATCTTCTTCCGAGTGGGACTTATGTACAGGTTACAGCTTCTGTTATCAAAAGCAAGAAAGTGACGGAAGTCACACAAAGTGGCATAAAATCATGAGTGAAGCCGCCGAAGTTGAAACTTGAAATTAAACCTATGATGAGGAAAAATAAAAAAAAATCTATGTGAAATCAGATTGATCAAAACATAAAGTTATTTTCAGACTTTTTCTCATTAGAAGGAGAAGATCCACTCTCACTAGGAGAAACCAACGTAGAAATCCTATTACCCTCCACGTTAGGTCTTGTTAAATTGCTGGTGCGGCCCACTGAGCTGAACATATAGGGTACTTGATTTTGTTGCATTGGCTGCTGAAACTGTATATTATAAGCTCCAGAATTAGCAGCAGTAGTAGGATTCACAATATTATTATTAGAGGAGCTAGAGCCGAAACCTAAGTAGGTTCCCTGTGTTGACGCAAATGGTGTAGTAATTGAACCACCAGTGAACTGTTGAACCATGGCTCGGAAATTGGTGGTGTCTGTGTTCAAAACAGTGGTTGGTGTTCGTCGAGAAGCTCGTGAACGACGTCGTATAGGCTTGGAAACACGGCCATCGGCTGGGCCATGGTTGTGGTGATCTGCCGGAGTAGTACTACTACTGATTATGGACGTGGTAGCGGTGGTGACCACCGTAGCATCAGAGACTCGGCCGTCGGAGAATACGGTGGTTAACGGCGATCTTTGAGGTTGGCCGCCGGAGAGGCTGTGTTGGTAGAATTGTGCCCAGTTGGTAGGGTTTGGCATGGTTTCACTCATGCCCATAAAAAAGTTGAAAAGGGAAAGGGGATGAAGCTGAGAGTTTGAAAAGCAAGTCTGTGATTCAGAACTTTAGGAAGAAGAGAAGAATAAAAACATAGGATCATCCTTTGTATTTATACATATTTTGAGACGGTGGAGCTAGAGTATTAAATACAAGTTCAGAAGAATTCAATAATTTAAGATTAAATTAGATATTTGTATTAGAAAATTTAGTAAAATATATAAATATTTGATTATGAACCAAGCAATTATGAAATTTATAACTCCAATGGTAATTTAAAATCTGCTGGATAGTCAAAGTAAATGACTAGTACTATACTAGGGATGTCAAACCGGCAGCTCGGGCCGGGTTGGGCCAGATATAGGCAGATCGAAAATAAGTAACGCAAAAAACGAATTCCGAATCGGGTTAACCGACAGATAATAATATACATGTTATCCATGGCTTCTTGAATATGATCACTTTTGAAAAAATTCGTAGTCTTCCAAACTTAAGAAAACCTCAATTTGAGTCATTACAAATGTAAAAGTTAAACTCATTAGTTATCCATTGATTATTCATTTTCTAAGTGGATAATATGATTTTTATCCATATTTGATCCGTTTTTAAAATAATTATTATTAAACCTATTTTTTAATAAATATTATAGGTAGATAATTATTTTCTCTCTATCATTTTGCGACCAATATGCTATGCTATAGTGGCTGTGTGATCATGACCTGAGTGCCGCCCCCTAAGCCGAGTCCTCATTTCTTGAGAACAAAATGGCACGTGAAAGTCGCGTGGGTCTGCGACGGGAGAAATTTGGCATATTTTCGTTGAATATTCTCTCTTTTTCATCATGTGAATTGCGAACAAAATATACATTGATGATTCAATAAACAAATAAAAACAAAAAAGCTTCATAAACTGCTCTTTAGATTTAGTTTTATACATACTAATCTCTCTTGTGATTTGAAATATTTCAATAAACTTTCTTATTTTAATTTCTTTTATAAAACCTATTTAGTGATATATAATACTTTGTATGCTATTCCTTTTGTGGAATTAAGCACTAATAATAAGTTTGGTAACACGTTCTTTAGATTTTTTTTAATCATATCTTATGCTTCAATTTACTGGCAAATCAAAGATTTTTAAATTATAAGTACTCAACTATTCTTAATTTAAAAATTGTTACTTAGACTGAGTGCTTAGTTAATCTATTAGCATAATTTTTAGTTTTTCTCTCTAAATAATGTTTATTTTCAAAAGCAATGATTGCTTAAGCATCCATAATACATAACGCAGATCAGCCATATCGGTAGTGCTAAAACTTCACTGTCCATTTGGATTTTCTTTTCAAGGGAAAATTAAAAATGATGTTGAAAATTCTTGAGTGTAATAATTAGAAAAGTATGATAATAAGTGAAAAATGACTAGGTTCATCAAATAATAATAAATTAAAAATTAAATTTTGAACTTTTTTAGTCGACAATGTCGTCATAACTCGATAAACATTATCTAGGTCAATAAAAATTATCTAGGCCAAACTAAATTTTGAACTTTAGGTTTGTAAGTGGCTGCAGTTGATTTATTTTGGGAGGTGGGGGGAGGGAGGGGGTTGCTTAATCTTCTAGATATAGTAGTCATTCAAAGTGATGCCTGCCCAAATAATAAGAGGTGGCAAGTTCCAGGAAACAATCGTAGGCTGATCGTTTTTCTTACTATCATCATGTTCGACTCAGTTTACGCACATTTTAATTAATTTTACGAGATAAATGTTATCTATCGCCAGCCCACAACTTACATTAACATTCATTGAATCTTGACTGCAATAGAATGGGTGGTAGGTATATACTGACTAGGATGACTTTAATTTGGTCCTCTCTTTTGGAGGTCTTCTGCTTAATTTGCGTCACCTTTTCTATTCAATTTTTTTCTGTCTTCAGCTAGACCTACACGACCTTAGGTTTCCACACTATGATTCTGATGTTTAAAATATACCGTCTAGTATTTTACTGGACCGATGATTTGCAGGTCAATCGATTGAATAACCAGGTACTCAATTAACATTAAAAAATTTTCATACCGGATGAGTATTCAGGGGTACTGCAGAACATGTGCGAGCCCCATCTAATGAAAAAATCAAATTCAATGAGGATTTGGTTCATCCGACACGTACACGTCATGGGCAGGAAGATGCATCTAGGATTGACGTATACTGTGACTTGTGATAATATCGGACTTTGATTCATTTGTTCCGGTATGTCAAGATATGGAAAAAATAATAAAGTTAACTACATGTATATAGACATGTGGACACATACACAAAAGTTTTTCATATTAGTTATGTAAAAATGTTTAAATAATGCATTAGTTACGTAAAAAGACTGTACATATGACTATATGAGACTATTTCGTTGGCTCTCAAGTCTCAAATAATGCTCTATAATTAGTCGTTTAAAGATGTTACATCAAGTAAATTTGTAAGTTTTCTAAAGCACATTTCTCTTTCTTTCTTTCTTTCTTTTTGTTTCTGTAACAACGACAGAAGAAATAAAAGTAGAAGAAGAGAGAAAAAGTATGAAAAACGCATATATAATAGTCAATGTCGTTGTAATTCATATACATCGTCATGGATTACCGTCGAATGTTGAAATATATGGCCAAGTAGTGAATATTCGACGAAAATAGTTTTTTTATTTAATTTCTTTATTCTAAATGTTGGGATGGAAGGAGAGAGTTACTTCTCGGAAGTTAATTAGAAGTAATCATGATTTAATTACTTATAATTAATAATGCAAGCAAAGATCTTGGGCCCGTTCACAAAAAAAAAAAAAAAAAAAAAAAAAAAAAAAAAAATTCAACATGCGTGATCTACAAAGAATCCGACTACTACGTGATGAGACATGATAAAAACATATATCTACGTGTAAATAAGAGTTATAAAACTATCGTTTCTTTAACTATTTTTCTCGTCTTCTCTGAGGGCAGTGAAAGCCATCTGATATAGGTTGGAAATTGATCTCTGCTGCCTTTAGTAATCCTAATTTAAATTGATGCAATTTCTCATTTGTCTAGCTAACTAAGTCGTCCTCTAACTTGCTTGGAAGCTATTCATTTATAGCTAGTAAATATGAGTTGCTGCCAATGAACATGGCTCAGAAATGTTAGTTTGTCTGCAACCTTATTGGTTTCTCTGTAGCAATGTCTCACTACTACTGCTTTGTCATTAAACTTATAATATTGGTTTCTCTGAAAATGGATGATTATGATTTTGAATTGTGATTTTTGTTATATTGACCGACTTAATTATGTATGAGTCGAGTTGACTTGCTGACTGCTGTTACTTGATTGGAGCAACTCTAGTTTCAGATAAACCAATATTTGTATTTGTTATATTTTCAATAAACAAATTAAGGTCAATTTCATTATTGTTAATTAATATTAAAAGACGAATTCCTTAATATGTATGAAAACAACCAAAAAATTAATTAAAATGGACCGGAAAGAGTATTACTACTATATTCTTAAATAAAGTGTTATTACTGCGTAATGTCTTTCTAAAATAAAGCGGCATATCTTCCATCATAGTGTATTTAGAAATAGTTTGACTTTAAAATTCTTATTTTATTCTCCATGATTTGAGCCACACAAATACTTATAGATTGTTTTAAATTCAAAATCGTTTTTTTAACTCTGTGCTCAGTCAAATAACCACGTCTAAAATAAGACGGAAACTTTTTTCTTTTTTTCTAATAAATAGTACATTTTACGCCTTCATTTGAAGTATGAACTTATTGGATTAATCGCGATAAGTTTGACTCCTCTACTTATCAACCTTTATCATACTTGAGAGGAGTGGTCACGATCCTACTAACTACACTTCAAATTTAAACCACCCACTTTGGCACCCGTGTTCTATAACATTGCATATCTTGAAAATTATATTGCACGAGAAAGAAGAAAAAAAAAATATTGCACGAGAAAGAGACAATAATGGTGACCGTCATTATAGGAAAAGTCTTACCTATGTGAGTCAAAGTTCAAACAAATACTACTAGCCGTCTTTGTTTTTTCTTCTTTTTTTTTTTTTTTTTTTGCTAAAGCTTCTTTGGTAGAAGAGTGTTTTGCCAACAAAAGAAATCATGTGATATAGAATTGACCAATGTGACACCCCAAGTGAATCTCACATTGACAAAAAGACTAGAGAGATATTGGATATAGAAGGAAGAAGTTCCATTAAATCCTAGTAATGCGTTTTAAAGTCGTAGACTCAAAACGAACAATATCATTAGTAAGTAAGTCTTTCCATTGAGTTTAGACAAATCTCGCATCTTTGAGATAATTGTGCGGTAAACCTTAGCAAGGAATCCTTAAAGAGATATCGCATATATAATTCAAACTTGAAATAAGTGAAAAAACTTTTCAATAAAAGATGTTCAATATATGTTATATATTTCTAAAAACTAATATTTTATCTATATACAATGTAACTTTTTGACGAAGGGCGGTCAATTCGATAGGTTGTAGCTCCGCCCCTACTTTTAAGCCTCAAAATGAAGAATATTACTTGTGGACTGAGTTGATAAATAAGTCTACACTCTCCAAAAATGTTCTCACGCCGTTCAAATAGAGGCACAAGGTCTGAGTTTTATTAATGACATGCTTTAGTAATATAGCTAAACCTTTGCTATTTTAAGACTGCTACAACTCTTAGGAAGTCTTCTCCTTTTCGCATGATTGTCGGAGGGGAGAAAGAGACTTGGATATCTTTGTTCATTGTGATGCATATAAATATTTTCTCTATTATATAAATCAAACTATAATATTAATAAATTAGGAAATTGCATAAGTTGCTACATTTTGTATCTGTTTCTTAAATGGTGAAAATCATTTACACTCCCTAACTTTGCTTTAAAAAATCAAACTCCCCCCCCCCCCCCCCCCCCCCCCCCAAAAAAAAAAAAACTAAGAACAATTATCATTCTCCTCGATCCTATACAATATCTATGTTGCCCTTGTTATTTTCAATCCCATCCTCAATCCTTTTTTATTGTATATGCTATTTTTATGATTTAAATTATGTTATATCTTATTATAAATTTAAATTTAAATTTATTAAAATTATAAATAGAATAGTCCTTTTTATAAATTGTCACAAATCTATCATACTTTTATGGTTTATATTTGATATAACGCGCATTAAGTATATCTCTGAGTTACATTTTTTTGGTGTTAAATAGATAATTTTTTAGAAGTTTATTATTAAATGTATCTTTATTTTTAATAATTAGAAGATTTTGTATTACATGCATTGAGCATATATTTATTGGTTCTCACAATTTTTTATTCTCGATTGTGTAAAAAAAAGATTTAAATTTAATTTCTATTAACATTATTGATAAGATTAAATTATTTTATTTTTATTTTTATTTTTCTCATCGTTTTTATTATTCAACGTCATTAAATTATATGCTTGTTTATTATTTTTTTACTTTTTTCAATTTAAAAATTAAATTTAGTTGTTATATAGATACATAGCATAAATATTAGAAAAGAAAAAAAAATATCACGATGCTAAAAAGGTAAAAGATTAAAAGCAAAAAGAAATAAATGTTGATAATATAAAGGTTAAAATAGGTATTTTAAAAAAGTCAACCGAGAAATGGGGGAGTATGACAATTGTTCAAAGTAGAAGGTGGGTTTTATTTTTAAAGTAAAGTTCGGGGTGTAGATGATTTTCACCCTAAAACATGTCGGAAACCCAAGCGGAAAAGGTTAGTAGCCACTTCGAACCAGTGGTTTTTGCTAATGTATTGCAACTCTATTGAACGAAAAATAAAAAGGAAAAAAGGGTTATGTGCAGCAGTTGTAGTAATCTTTTAGGAGTTAACAAAAATGTGTATCTAAATAGGTCGAGGTGTGAAAACTAAAAGATTTCTATATGTCAATCTCGGTGTTCATATTTTTCTTATGATTATTGTGGCGTTACTAATATTTACTAATATTGTCTCCCTTTGCTTTGCATCTTTCTTCTGGATTTCATGGTATTGCTATTTATCCTATGAGTGTTGTTGTGGTACTAATATTGTCTCCCTTTTTGTCCTTTTGTGATACTAATATTTTTGAGCCGAAGGTCTTTCGGAAACAGCCTTTCTACTCCTTCGGGTTAGGGGTAAGGTCTGCGTACACACTACCCTCCCCAGACCCCATCAATGGGATTCTACTGGGTTGTTGTTGTTGTTGTATGTCAATCTCTTGAAAACAAGTTTTGAAAAAACACAGAGTTAGACCTTTCTAATGGTATGATCATTTTGCAAATCGTATTAATCCAAACATGTAACTGTCTGTTAATAAAAATAATTGGTGGTAGAGAGGGATGGAACGGATTTAGTAAAATCAAAATATCAAATATTCCACTTCCTCCTATAATACAAGGTAATAGTTCTGTACAATTATATTATCATTCAATTCTGATCTCAACCAGATACCATGATGTTAGAATTAAAAGAATATTTTTTCCCTTACTTTCATTTTCCCTTTTATTAAAGAATTTAAGTTATATACTATCAGTAAAATTTTATCTGTGATAACAGATAAGTTATTATATATTTGTATCAGATTATCATTATGCTTATAATTGAAATTTACCTATTATTATCGTATAAGTAATATGATTATGCTAATATTTTTCATCAGTACTCTCTGAAACAAGGCCAGAAAACAGAATTCTCTTCATAAACAAGCCAACATTTCTTCTCATATATGGGAATGTACATTAATTTCCTTCTCTGTTAAACATGCTTAGGCATACAAAACTTTTACAGTAATGTACATTAATTTCCTATACTGCTAAATTCTTTAAGGCGACAAATTAAACGCGCTCCGAACCTGCATAGAGAAACACTAATCCTGCTAATGTTTTCCTGCGACACTGGTTGAATTGTCCTACAGTAGGGAATGGAGAGTGAAATTTGTACCCAGGATAATGATGAATAAACAAATATTGACTATGTGAATCATAGTCATACCATATCAGATGAATTGCCCTGAATGTCAAAAGAAGTTTGCAGTAGTGGTGCTCTGAAACTAAGCTGTCCCTGCAACTGCAATTCACTATGAGCTAACATGAGCATATTTGACCAATGGACAAACTAAATTTAACAAAAATACTAGGTCTAGGACTGTGTTCATACCAGTCCTTGAAAACTTTGAGGAGAGTAATGACCACCGGGGGCTGATATATAATTCACGTTTCCCTGCGAGAGAAGGAGTAGTTGAGTAAAAGGGAAAATCATTGGATGTAGTCATTCATACTTGTCAAAGCTCAACCAACAATTTTGTCTACTCCAAATATCTTCCCATTATCAAGATCCTAATAAAATAGTTGCCTTACCAGAACGCCGTGAGAGGCTTGATGACTGCTGTAACAGTTATCTCGTAGCATAGAAAACGAACTCAACTGGCCCTGAAAAAATACCACATCACTGAATGAGCTCTGTTAAGCAAATAAATTCCGTGGTCAAGTGTAATAAAGCTTGAATGCAGAAAGAGGATGCAGCACCAATCCATGAATGCTCTGATGAGTAGCATAGTATCCGTCAGTAGTTGCAATTCTGGAGCCTGAATCCTGTAGTAGTATAAAGAAGGATCAAAAGAGCTTAAACGCTGCTAAGTTATAGTCTAGCAAGGGATATCTCATACCATTCCTTGTACGGGCCTCTGAGCAAGGAAAGCAACGTCATGACTTGGCAATTTTGAGTTTGGTTGATCCTACAAAGGAGGAAGCCGTTATATGTAACCTAGCTCACAACGTATGTGCAAAAGATTAGGAGCCAAAAGATATACCATCTGCAGGCTGCTATCTTGGATCCTGGTAGATAGTACTTCAGCGTTAGATTGCACCTATAGCACTTCCACTATTAAAAAGTTACTTTTGGCACTATTATTGAATCTCTGCTAAATTAGATCTTATACTACCTTGCGCTTTTTCTGCATTTTCTTTCTCTTTGATGACTTCACCGTGCTGCCATCTTGAATCTCTTCATCAACGTTAGGGTTGCATTGAGAAGAAGAAATGTTAGAGAGTAATGCACTCTTCACAGAGTTGTTTGCATTGACACAATCTTGCATTGCAGCTTTGATTGCGTAGACAGCTGATTCATAGGTTTCCTGGGATGAAGATCCAACTTCACCAAATTTGGCAGCTAGTTTGCAAAGATCATTGAGACGTTGGATGCTGTAACAAGGGGGGCTTGAAATCCCGCATGCTCTCCCTTTAATTTTTGCCTCTCGTGTCCATCGCTTTAATATATACACCGACGGGATATTGGGGACACCATTTACTTGAAGAACTGTAATTGCATGTCTACAAAGAATACCTATATACTCAAAGGAACGGCATGAACAAACAATGTAAGATTCTCTTCCACTCCAGGATAGCATAAAACTCTGGTGTTTATCACGGTCATTAACTCTATACAACTTTTCAGTTCCTTCTTCAACTTCATTCAGAATAGTGCAAGCAGCAACGCCAACAACCTCAGCTTGAAATTTCATGAATAATGAGTTTGTATAGACAGTAGACATTTGTTTCTCATAAGGAGAAAGAGTTTTTATGGTAGGTGGTTTGTGACGTGTTTCAATATCAGCTTTTGCTTCCTCTTCATACTTGTCAAGCACGAATAGCTTGTACCGATCAATGAACTCTTTGAACGTAGTCTCAGAGGAAATATACCTTTCGAAGGAGGAGGATACACTTTCAGACCACTCAACGGTAGAGAATCCAGCCAAGAAAGTATTCCTCATGTACACTGGAACCCATTTTGTTCGATTTTCAAACAATGATCGAATCAATTCATTATCCCTCAGCTTGAATGTATCAACCATTTTCCACCATCTTTTTTCAAATTCTTCCTCGTTAAGCGTCAACCACATGCATTCCTTCAACTTGTTTACAAAATCTTCAGTCTTACTTATCTTATTGCCTAGATCTTGAGAAACTTTCCCCATTACATGCAACAAACAAAAACAATGCCGTGCCTCAGGGAAGACCTCCTCTACTGCTTCTTTCACGGAAGTGTCATCATCAGTAATAACTACTCTAGGACTCTGGCCACCTACAGCTCTAAACCAAGTGTGCATTAACCAAGCAAAAGTTGATGATGTTTCATCCCCAACCAAGGCACATCCGAGCAACAAAAATTGGAAATGATGATTGACCCCAACGATAGGTATAAATGGGACTGTATATTTGTTTCTGATGTAATAGGTGTCCAAATAAATTACATCACAAAAATGGCCATAATCATTTCTACCTTTTGCGTCAACCCAAAATACATTCCTCATACGTTTTTCTTTGTCGAAGTCTATAGCATAATAAGAATTTGGACTCTCAGCTTGCATAAGAGCTAAAGTATCAAGCAACACTTCCACATCCCCCTCATTTAATGCAAGCTGCAATCCCTTTTTCTGGTACTCTACATCGGCTGATTGCTTGCTCCTTCCCCTGACGGAGCAATAAAAGTCATCAGGGCAAATTTCATGATTATGCTCCTTCACAAAGCTATATATATACCATTTCCCATCCTGCCTTCTCTTCATATGCACACTGGCCTTGCAGTCAGTCTTGGGACATGATCGAGAACTACCAGACTCGCGCTTGGCCCCAAATCTAGAGCATGCAATCTTCACATCAATAAATTTACCCGACTTCTTTGACCTACGACTCGCCTTTATCGTAATGCCAAATCCTAGTGACCTCGCATACTCCTTGTAGAAAGAGTAAGCAGCCTCCTTTGTTTCAAATTCCATACCCTTTTGTGGCTCGTTGTTGGCTATACACTTATCTATAATATCGACATCCACAACATCCATACCTATCGCATCGCCACTTCTGTCAAATTTCACATTTTGATCAACTGCACTTTTTCCCATATACACATTTAACGTGTCAACCCCTGAAGGCAAGTCAAGATCAATTTCCATAGAAGCAATAACTTAAACCACACAAATTGGCATTTTACAAATGACTAACAGAACTATGGATTTTCTCCCTCACTAGAGAAAAACAGCAATTCTTCCCCTTGTGCTACTTACATTTTACTCATTTCCTCGATATATCTCAATACAAGTTAAGCACAGTAAAGGATATTAAATCAAAATCTGGCTATCGGCCTATCGAAGCAACTTTCCTCTCTTCTCTACAGAAGTGATCTTTTAATCTATTTCAGCTCATTTAACTGAAATATCGGGAAAAATAAATAAAAGGAAAGATCAATAACAAGGAAACTAGCTAATAATGGTCACACAGAAATCAACACAGCTAAATGAACCACAGCAAATCCAACTAAGACCCAATAAAAACTATAAGAATTTCAGAATTTAAAAAAAAAAAAAAAAAAAAAGAATTCAATCAATTGACTAATCCTATTATTTCTGTTTTTGGGAATATCATTAAAATGAGATTGTGTGTTTGTGAATAGAAATAGTACCTTGAATGTTTGTCAAATTAGGCGATACTTCATAGGCCAAGCCTAGAGGGAGAAGACAAACAGAGTGGCGCTTTTCTTTTTTCCTCTTTTTTCGTAAACTCCAGGAGAAAATTATATTATTGTTTTTGCACTTATCTTTGAGTTTCAAAGACATATTTGATTTCCAGAAACTAATTAATAGTCCAATACAATGTATTTTTTTCAATAGTTAATCTAATCGTTGATCTAATATTTTAATTCTTTATATTATATGCTACTATTATCATTTATTCCAGTATTGGTACTACACTTGTTAGAGTAATTTTCTAAAATATATTAATAATTTTTATTTTTAATTATATTAAAAGCACAAAAACCCTTAGCGAAGTGTGGTTCGCCTTTTTTACTTTTTTAAAATAGAGTTGACATTAGACAAAATAGTCATTTTGTTATTTCCCTAATATTTAACACTTTGAAATCAATTAAAAAAATTCTTATTAAAGTTTTCCTTGTTTGAATTACTATATAAAAATTTTAATATTTAGGATATCAAAATCAATTAAAATTTACCTTATACAAATCAAACAATTTATTAACTAGACTATTTGATTGGCACACGGTGCCTATATCCTCCGAAAATTACCTAGCTTTTTTCTTGTCTTTTCTTCGATTGGAATTCAGGTCTTCAATTAATTTCATCAATCCAATATAATGAAGTTACATTCTAGCCTTCTGACTTTTGCCGTCTACTTTAGTCTTTAAAGGTTAATAAGTGCTTTGAGTAATATTCCCTCTATTTACATTTATGTGCCTTACTATAGTTTTCTTTTTAGTTTGTTTAAGAAAAAGCCTCTTTTTATATATAGTAACTCTTTAATTTCATCATTTTATATGGTATATTTAAGGAAAATAGATTCAAAGAATTTGATACATTATACACATTTTTATTTTAAAATCACAAGATTCAAAAGTCTTCTTTACTTTTCTTAAAATTCGTATCCAATCAGACTATAACACATAAATTGAAACAAAAGAATATTAGAAGTGCACGTGCTGATGCAAGATTGAATTTATTGCTAGAACAATAAAAAAAAGATTGATCATATTTATATATACCTATCTATTTATACTATATTAAAAGCAAGAAAGTCCTTAGAAAAATATCATTAGTTTTTTTTATCCTTTTAAAATATAGTTTAAGTTAGACAAAATAATAATTTTATTATTTTCCTAATATTTAGCACTTTGAAATTAATTAAAACTTTGCTTATTAAAATTTTTCTTATTTAAATTACGACATAGGAAATCATAATATTCAGTATACCAAAATCAATTAAAAAATTTCTTATACAAGTCAAACAATTTATATATAAATTTTCCTATTTTTGTTTGGTACATACACCTTAGGAATGTGCATGTCATAATTTTATAAAGCATTATAAAGTTCCATTCAATGTACATTTTTATCTCAAATTAGATATTTAAACAATGATATATATATCTATGTATTTAAAGTGTAGTCCATTTTTTGACTATAATATCTTTCATATTAATTTTCCTAATATTTGGAGTTTTAAAATCAACTAGAGTTTTATTTATTGAATAATTATTTTAAATGAGTAAAACTTACTCAATAATTGTAAAATATCATACACTTAGTAATTTTTCTAATAATGTTTGAAACTCAAAGCAATAAAGATGAAATATAAAAAAGTTAAAATGTATTTTAGATGAATTATCATTTTTTTTCCGAAAACATTCCAATAAAGGACAATTCTCTATATTTTCTATATATTTAGTTATTTATTGTAAATTATTAACTCGACATCAGCCATTTTTAAAGTTTATTAATTACCATTTATCAGTTTTTTTATATGAGCTATGTGCCAACATCTTCCTAAAGCTAAGATCAAAAGATTCAAATTTTCAATTTGTGTTATTTAACAAATTATCATAATAAATATATTGTTTTGACTTGTTTGCTTTGGTTTTTGACAATAATTTCTATAAAATCTTCTTATATAATCCTGAGGACTTCCATTGGGTAGGATTTCATCATTTACTTAGCTAGCTAAACTAAATCAATATTCATAGTATTAAAAAGTTATGTATCTTATTTTTATTTTATAATTCAAATACATTATTCAATATTTATCTGAATTTTTAAAAATTATTTATTCATTAACATGGGAAACATGCGCAAAGCGCGTACCCTAAAACTAGTAATTTTTAATAATCTAGAGTGAACTCGACCAACTATTTGTGTAAAACTTCTTATTTAGTAATTTTGTTGTAAAGCCTTAATGTAATTTATTTATCTAAAAAAATAATTCCCATTATTCAAACCAAATATAAACTAATCAAGTCAACTATGATATGAAAACGAGGTGATAATAAATACAGCACGGTCATATCCATGAAATTACCTTTCTTATTTCTTGTATGGAGTACTAAACTTCATGATTACTGAATTAATCATGGCCTTTTATTTTGTTGTGATGTCAAATAGAGTAGTAACCCGTTATTATATTCCAACACTGATCTTGTTTAGAAGACTTGAAATTTCAACATATTAAAAAAGATAAATAGCTTCCATCCATATGTAAGGGGAATTATATATCTCCTTTTGATGGAAAAATTTTTCCTTGACAATTATTTTGTTACAATGAAACACGAAAAAGCAACACATTATCAAAATGTACTTTCCATCATAACAAACACAACATTGGGATGAAAATACTTGGAATTTGCACAACGAAACATTAGGTACAAAAATAAGCTTGTTCCAAATAGGGATTTCCAAGCATCAACCAGATTGAAGGAAAGATTAAAAAGCTGATTTATTAACAAAGAAAAAAAGAGTGAAGAGTAAAAGGCAATGCCTCCATTTACAAGTTACAACCCATTTGCTTAAATTGAAGAAATGTATACCTCTCACCTCAATGATCTTTAATTGCTGCAACTAATACATCCCACAACAGCCTTTACAGGTTAAATTAACTTAGAGCTGTTTATACTCATCTAGCTCAAATATCAAATTGAAGGGAAAGATTTAAAAGCTGATTTATCAACAAAGAACAAAGGTAAAAAAATTAAGAAGCACTGCCTACATTGATCCCTTTTATTTTACAAACAAACACTACAAAGATTCTTCCTGTTGGTTGTACTTTCAACAACAGCCGGTAATGCGAGTTGAAACATATCCACCCTTTCCTGGTAACAAAAGAACCCTATCATTCAATACGTCCGACTTGAATACATCTGTAATAACATCAAAAAAAATAGAAAAAACAAATACCTAATTGATTATGAAAATGATCCTCAAGGATGTCTGGATGCTTCGTCGTGCAATTGAGCAGATCTTACATTGGGTTCGTCCTGTCAACATTAAGGAAAGCCATATGAGTCCACCACAAATGGATCGGAATTGCGCTTAGCTAGAAATTCCGGAGGATCAGCTGGCGCATGGTTCGTAACTTGCTGAATTATATGCTCATCCCTCTACCCTTCTCCACCTAAATACCAGGCCTTTGTCTGCAACATGGTTCAAACTCGTGCTCTTAACTCACACGTCTCACTTCGCTCTTACCACTACACCTGTTCTTTTTCTAACTGACCATTTTATTCGTAAATCTTAATTTTAGAAAAAGGAACAGGTAAAGAATGTTTACAACAACAACAACAACTCAGTATAATCCCACTAGTGGGGTTTGGGGAGGGTAGTGTGTACGCAGACCTTACTCCTACCCTGGGGTAGAGAGGCTATTTCCGATACACCCTCGGCTCCCTCCCTCCAAGAACTCCCACCTTACTCTTGGGGTGACTCGAACTCACAACCTCTTGGTTGGAAGTGGAGGGTGCTCACCACTAGAGCAACCCACTCTTGTCCTAGATAAAGGATGTTTGAGTTCTTTAAATGATTATGAACCCCACCCCACCCCACCCCACCCCCTGCACACCTGATTGGCCTTATTTTTTCTAAATAAAAGTTGACTCATTCCTTGATTTGGTCCTTCCCAAATTTTTGACCGATTTCGCTAAGATGGAACTATTTCCTTCACCTAATAAGTACTACATTTGAAACCTATAGTATATCAAAAGTAACATAAGATCCACTATTTTTATCTTTGTAAAATCTCAAACTCAGAAAGAGTAAAATTCATCTTCACTGATGAGTCAATTTCTAATTCTCGTCTAAAATACAAAATTATCTATAATTACCTTTAAGCCCTCCATGCTAGATTAAATTAGTACTATTAGATCGGGAAGGAAGGAGTTACCAACATAAACTACATAATTAAATGTATATAATAATCTGAATGCAGCAATTATTTTCGCAAAGTCGACTTCCCCGATAATTAGCGACAAAAACAATTCTATTCAATTGATGTAGGTATGTAGCAATACAAACCCGAATGCCATATGGGAAACTTGGAGCGCGAAAAAAGTCCATTTGCCCCTGCAACAATAAACCAAAAATGTAATAAGATATTTGGTTAATTTGCCTCAACAAGTTCTAGACTAAGAGACTACGTACCAGCCCATGCATTGTTGGCTGAGCACCATAATAGCCATCATGTGTAGGAGCTATAGAATTCAACTGTCCCTACAAATTACAAGGCAAGAAAACAACAGAACTGTTATTGTAATAGTATCAATTTTTCCAGTCTTAAAACTGTGAACTTGCTAAGACATACAAGGCCCTGAATAGTCTGTTGGTTTCCATAGTAGTTATCCCGAGTTGGTGCCATTAAGTTCAACTGTACCTGCAAAAGAGCAATAACAACTTTAAAAAAACATCATTACAGATGTATTAGAAACATTCGAGATACATGCAGATCATACCATTCCTTGAACACTTTGTTGCGGGCCAAAATAGCCATCAAGAGTCACAGGTCTGGAGTTCAATTTGTCCTGCAGCAAAAGGATGAATGAACTAAATAAGAAACCGGAGATGACAAAATAAAACTAAAAAGTTAAGCTTCAAGAACACAGATACACATAGCATTCATAACAACCTCCTCTCACTTTCATTTTAGCAGCAAGAGCACAGGTAATGTAAATCAGATGGCAATAAATAAAAGTAATTAAGGTATCAGAGCACACCATTTGTTGTAAGCTGTCTGCTGCGCCAACAGCCAAAACATCTGGCTCCGAATTCACCTGCAGAACCAGGAAATATTCATGAGATATCAAATAATACAAAAGAAGTGTTCCCGTGATTGCTCTTCACAACATACCTTCCGTTTCTTAGTAAAACTATTCTTCTTCTTGTTTGTCTTGCTCATACTCCTACTTTGGTTATCGTCTTCAACACAGAGAAGACCAGGAGCTGATGATGTGCCAGCTTCTAAGATATTCTTATTTGAGTTATTAAAGGTCACACAACTCCCAAAAGCATCATCAAGTGCACGAAGAGCAAAACTATAGCTCTCTTGGGATAATGACCCTTCTTCACTCAATTTCATCGCCCTATAGCATAGCTCATTATATCTCTGGACCCTTGACTGCACATCTTCAGATCCATCTGTCATAGAGTACTTGCTCTTGGCATCTTTTGTCCATCGCTTCAAAATATATTGTAATGGGATAGAGGAAACACCACATATTTGGAGAACTATCAATGCATGTCTACAAAGGTAGCCTTTAAATTCAAACAAATGACATACACAAGATATTTCTGACTTCACTTCATTCAACGTAACAATGAAATCTTGATCCTTCTCATAATCTTTAACACTAAATGTTATGGTTGTCTCATCTTGCTGCTCTCTTTTAGGAATACAAGCAACTGCACCCAAAACCTCAGCCTGGAATTTCTTAAATACAGTGTGTGTATAAAGCCCTGCCACATGCTTCTCGAATGGTGATGGAGACTTCAAAGCAGGTTGTTTGCTCCATGTATCAGAATCTGCTTTTGCCTCCTCCTCATACCTATCTTGTAATATTGTTTCATATTGCTTTACAAACTCCTGGACAGTGGTTTTCTTATGTACATATTTGTCAAAGAAAGAGTTCACACTCTCTGATCGTTGAACCGTTGACATTCCCGCTAAAAATGCATCTCTCATAAATGTAGGGGTCCATTTCACACGATCTTCATAGAGTAAATGAATCAATTCAACTTCTCCGAGATCAAATCTATCAACTAGTTTCCTCCACCTCTTTTCAAACTCCTCATCTGTCGATGACCTGTAAATACATTTCTCAAACTTTGCCATAAACTTTTCGTTCTGTTTAATGACATGATTCAGCGTTTCGGACACCTTTCCCAGCATATGCCACATACAGAAATAATGGAGGGATGATGGCAAAGCCTCTGAAATGACTGACTTCAATACCTGGTCATGATCTGTGATCACTGTCTTGGGAGCTTGACCACCCATTGCCTTCAACCATGTCCGCATTACCCAAGAAAATGTTGTGGCACTCTCATCAGAGACCAAAGCGCATCCAAGTAGCATGAACTGATAATGCTGATTGACCCCAACAAAAAGAGCCAGGGGCATTTTGTACTTGTTTCTGATGTAGGTAGTATCAAAAGACACAACATCACTGAAATTTGCATAGTCATGCCTGGCTTTGGCATCAACCCAGAATAAGTTCTTCACACGTTGATCTTCACCCACATCAACAGCATAAAAGAAGTTGGAATTAAGACTTTGCATCTGAATGAAAAACTCCAGCAAAACGTTTATGTCTCCCCCTTCCATTGCTGAATTTCGACCTTTCTCAAATGGACCTTTTGAGTCACTTTTCAGACCAACAACATTTTTGTATTCAGCAAACTGCCTTGCCATTGCGGCATACATCCTTCTTGTTTGTTCACTGACAGCTTGGGCTGGTAAAAGTTCATGATTATGTTCTTTCTCGAATCTATGAATGATCCATTTCCCATCGGGTCTTCTTTTCACATGCATACTTGCTTTGCAATCTGTCTTTGCACATGCCCGCCGACCAGTAGCATTTTCTGGATCCTGCTTGTTCCCTTGTCTACTACGTGGTCGATTTGCAGACTTCTCATATTCCCGTTTCGTTCCATATCTAGAACAAGCAAATTTTGCATCAATGAATTCCCTTGATGTCTTTGAGCGACGGCTGTTTTGTATGGCTGTATTGAATCCCATTGACCGAGCATACTCTTGATAAAAGGCATAAGCTTCACCATGGGACTCAAATTCCATGCCAGCCAGCGGTTCAAGGTTTACATCCTCCTTAAACTCTATGATATTTGCTACGGGGGTATTCATATCGCCTCCATCTTCTGCATGCATCTTCTCTTCAACAACAACCAGCATCCCCTGCATTCCATCATCACTGTGCATTTTTTCTTCATTGTCAAGCATATTTATAATTCCATTTTGTTGTTCTTCTTCTTCTTCCTTTTCATGATCTCGAGAAGGAAGCCGAAGATCTATATCCATGCTGCTAAACAACTGAAAGCCTATCGATTTCTCTTGTACTGATACCTGAACATCAAGAAACAAATACGGGAAAGCTTGTCCAGTGAGAGGTTACAACAACATAGAAATATTTCTTTTTCAATAAGCACAGAAAGATATAACAAATAGCCCAAAACATCTCTCTCCACATTCCACCACTCTTCTAAATCATATCATCAGACTCCAAGAATTGTCGATGACTAACTTGTGATTTCATCAATGTTTCGGGTTTCACTAAGTGGCCTAAATATCAGAAAACTTTGAGCTCAAAACCATCATATAAATTTAAATAAGCCAAACCATTTATCACGCTGACAACAGCTCATACATTACGATGACCTTCTACTAGCTTTCCACATTTCAAGTTTCAGCATGTCCTTCAGGTATTTCAAGATAGGACATAATTGCTCACAGAATCTATCAGCTAGCAGACAAAAAGTGATCTTATGACACTTTTCACGGATGGAAATCCATAACATGAAGGATATGCATCAAGCTCTGTCTACTTGAAGAGGAAGAAGCCTGGACCACATCCAATCCACCAGAGATTTGAATCAGTGGATACAAAAGGCCTTCGTCCAAATTTAGACAGAAGTGCAAACGTATATAATTGTATACACTCCACCTGCAGGTGTAAGCGACTTAAACTGCAGCTTTCAATCCATATATCAAAGGTGATTACTTGAAATTCAACCACATCCAACCTGCAGATTACATAGAATGAGCTCACTCCCCATCTCTGTGATGCAAGCAATTAGCCTTCCCCCCTCCCCTCTCATGCAGTCCTCTATGAGGCACTTGAGTGAAGATACATACTACCTCCATTTCATTTAAGGTTGTTGACTGCGCATGAAGTTTAAGAAATAAAGGAAGACTTTCGGAACCTGTGACCTTAAAAATTGACATTTTTCTGGTTATAAAAGCATGTCATTAAAGGTACAATGGGAAGTTTAAGATAAACTGTTTGTAAATATAGACAGCTGCCATTCTTTTCTAAACATACTAAAAAGGAAAGAGTTTCACATAAAATAGAACAGAGGAAGTATCATTCAATGGTCTAAAATGACAAAGCGTTAGAACCCCAGTCTCCCATGGTCCATTCTAGCTTCATGATCGCTAGACCACACCCTTGGATGCTTGTCTTGCAACCACTATTTTCAATGAACAGAAAGTCAAAGCACAGCTTTTTTTATCTCAATCCAAAATTCACAACTTTTTGCCGCCAAGAAACAAAAGAAAATGGATAAACAGATGTATAAACAAGTCCATATAGCAGCAAAGTGATCTGGATAAACAGATATATAAATAAGTCTATATAGCAGCAAAGTGATCTGTATAAACAGATGTATAAATAAGTCTATATAGCAGCAAAGTGATCTGGATAAACAGATGTATAAACAAGTCTATATAGCAGCAAAGTGATCTGGATAAACAGATGTATAAACAAGTCCATATAACAGCAAAGTGATATGGATAAATAGATGTATAAAAAAGTTCATTATCGCTTAATTAAAATTCAAGACTTTCTGTTCTGCCTCTCTACCTTCATAGGTAGGGGTAAGGATTGCGTACACACTACCCTCCCCAGACCCCACTTGTGGAATTCCACTGGGTTGTTGTTGTTGTTGTTGTTTAAGGGAGGCTGAATTTGCACGTATAAATCTACCAAAGTTATATGGGGCTATAAATGTTAGTAATAAGGGAATTTCTTTGCAACAGAGTAAGAGAAAGGTCTCCCCAAAGAATATAAACGAATGTTCACGTGTTTATCCTCGAGTGGTGATTCTCACCTTATAACTACAAAGATTTGTTTCACAAAATCTGCAGCAATAATCGGCTGCTGAAGGAAGGAACTGTTTTAATTTGCCAACTACTTCTCCAAGTTTCAGTAGGGAACTAGGTTATTCAAAATGATGACTCTCTAACTACATAATCCTGAAGATCATGAGGTTTTTTTTTTTCTGTTTCGTGGAAACAGCCTCTTGTATAAATGCAGGGTAAGGCTGCGTACAATAGACCCTTGTGGTCCGGCCCTTCCCCGGACCTTGCGCATAGCGGGAGCTTAGTGCACCGGCCTGCCCTTTTTTATTTTAGTTGTGCATCTCTATAGAGCAACAAACCAGCTTACCTCGTAAGAGCTAAAGTCTAGCAGCTAGACTCTAACTCGTCTTCCCCAGTTCCCAGTCACTGTTCATTTAACTCAATCATATGTATTAGTTTTTACCTCAGAAGCTAAGTGCAATTGTCTGATCTTGTAAAATTGTATTCTCACTTCATTTCTGTTGATTGCAACATTAAGGAAACTATGTAAATGAATTAAACAGAAATTACATTATCACAATTCAAATGAATTAAACAGAAATTACATAAACCATGAACATCATAAAAGAACCAATACTATGAATTTTGTCTTAGTAACAGTTCATAACAAATGTTCATCGTAATATGAAGGATTGTGTGTGTGTGTGGGGGG